>CACRXK020002857.1:17839-39971 GCA_902702795.2 Paramuricea clavata | reverse complement strand
CGTCTTGTGCAAGCTGTTCAGTCAAAGTTTAAATCGGTATAAGCTTAAAAATAATTTCATATGATGCGAATATTATGGGTAAAGAATGAAAAAAAATATTATGACGATAAAGAAACTTGTGGCGGAGAACGAGCGTTTTAAATCGCCAAGCGGCACGCGTGTTTGCAGTCTCCATCAATATGTCGCTGTTCGGTGACGTAACTTATGCGAGGCCTCCAGAGAAAACTAATAGCGCTACAGACAAGCCGAATGCTTTAGGTGATGTGGAAATTATCAGTGAAGAATGAAAAAAAATATTCTAGCGTTACATTCATTCCTTACGACGATACAGCGATTTAGATAGGAACTAACCGTGTCTTGCTCAAGATTTAATTGACCCGACACGGTTTGGCGACTTGGCTTATTCAAGCTGTTTAGAGCAATTTAGAAGCAGTAGCGACTCAGTGATTGCGTTATATGATAGTCCTTTTCTTGGCGAAGAATGAAAAAAAATATTGTTAGGATGGGTGAAGGCTTTGTGGAGTTAGAGCCATTTGAACACGAACGCCATGCCTCTGGCTCCAGATTCAATCTGAAACTGGAACTGCGAATCTGAAACTGGAGCTGTCTGGCTTCTCGTTTCATATCTTCAGTTCAGTACCGCTACGTAGATGAAAATACCACCAATCGATTCAGCGAAATAATATTTCCTGATTCCTAATGATAATTTTGGTCAAAGACAAGGGAAAGTACATTTATTATGCCGAGGGGGGGGGGATGAAGATGTTAAGGGGGGACACTGAAATATTTTCTGGCATTAAAGGGGGGGCTCTGAAAGTTCTTGATATACTGAAGGGGGGGGGCTCTAAACTTTTCAAAGTTTTGACCGCAGCAAATTCAAGTTAAAATTTTGACATTTTCAGGTAAAATTTGCGTAATAAAGTAATTATTTTTGTGAAATGATAACCTTTTTTGTAAAATACAGTCAATTTACATGCAATTTTTTTGCGAAATTTGCTTTCGAAAACGCCAGAAATTCAGTCCTAGAGCTTCAAAAATGTAAAAATTTTCTGGGGGAGGACCCCCAGACCCCCCTTTTCACCCAAAACTTAGTATGAGAGTGCCAATCAATCACAAAAAGCTTTATTATAATTATTACACATATAATCCTCTAACATCCCCACCCCAAACGTCGGATGCTTTGCTACGTCCCTGATGGTTGTATTCGAAACCGATTTCAGTTTTAAGATATCCTTAGTCTGCTGTTCTAAATGGATGCATGAAATCATGTATTAATTATAACACTATTCTTGACATTCACTTGTGCCCAGTCTCTTTGGCCGAGTTATGTATTGTCGACGTGAATCGAGATTTGTTCAAAATTTGGATGTCCGTCGGCAAACCGGGGGGCCACGGGGGGCGACACATCAGGGAAACGCGAATGCTAATGAACGTGTCTTCACACAGTTCACAGTCGTGAAAGATATTATTCGATGTGTCAGGGAGTGATCATAATTTTAAAGGTATTACAAGTGCAGTTTATATGCCACAACTTTACTGGTAATATTCGTGGAAGTATTCATCAACGTGCGGTTTTGAGACTACGTCTACGGTTTAGACTTATATGCTACACTGAGTCAAGCAACCTTGCCCAGTGAGTTGTGTCAGTCAGTGTTCGAACAAGTGCATTAAAAGTGATTATATCTGTAAGTTTAGTTTATATATTCAGTGTTTTAAAATTTTATATTGATGTATTAAATGAACCCGCGGTTTATTATTGAAGACGTTGCGAATATCGAGGGAAACAGGGTTCATATCTCTGCTATGGCTATGCCTATGAAGACTACCATGTCTATGGCTATCCACTTTATGGTTACCTACTACAAGTCTCTGGCTACTATGTATTATGAAAGTGTTTGAGAATTTAATTTTAAATTGTTTCTTCAAAGTCGAGTATTGTCATTTATATAAATATACTATGTCTATAATTTGTGTTCAATAACAATATCTCTCCGAGCTCTCAACTCTATGACTTTGCAAGGTTCATTTATAATCTTCGAGTCAGTGCACGCTATGAAGACAACAATACCACCATTCGATTCAGTGAAACAAAATCTCCTAATTCCTAACGATACAAAGCTATTTATGACCTTTGAGAGGTCAAGCGGTATCATTTTCACTATATATTTCACCGAAAACAACTTCGGCCCCTTTGGCTCTGGACATATCATTTTCGTATAAATATTCGAACCAGAATCCTAAACACTATTTATAGAGTGTTATTTTCAAGTTTGTGTCTTCAGATTTTCATCTTTTATTTCGGTATTTGCAGAATAAAATCAATCCGTTATATTTTTAGCGCAGCATCAAGCGATCAAAACAAAACATTCTACAGGTCAAAGTCACAGAATAAGGCACACAGAAGGGCCACTTACGTCGGAAGCTTTGAAGTTTCTGTCACCCTGGCCGCCATCTTCCTAGCCAGTTGATTACATTTTCTGGCCAATAAACGCGCTGTATTGGCTGAAGGCCCCGCCTTCTGGACAGTCAACTGCATATTTTTGCATAGAAAAATGGTGACACGTTGCAACGCTGAGTGGCCCTTCTGGTACTGATCTTTATTCTGTGTCAAAGTACTCCCAGTGGCAGTGGTTTGCACGTGCATCCAGTGCTCTCACAATCAAATTTTCGAATTCCTTAGAATAAGCTCGAAAATTCCTCAGATTTCCTTAAAATTCCTTAATTAAATAAGGTGCATCAGACAATTTGATGCTTTTTATATGGCCAAGCATACACGTGGCGCGCGTGCGAATAAAGACCCGAAAAATTCAAAATAAAAACTTCTACTCGCCGTATTTAAACGAAACTTTCTACATGAAAGCGCTTGAATACAAGGCTGATTTTTAATACTCTCATTGAGCAAATTGTGAAGAGTTTGGAAGATATTCAAGTTTTTTTTCGTAAATATATGATTCATTGTTTGAAAAGGTCCGTTGAAAAGGCCTTAAAGGATGTTTTGTCAGGATTACAATGGTGCTTTTCGTTTTAAAGGGGGGGGGGATATTCGCTGAGATATCTACAATTAGAAACAATAAAAATCGTAAAAATTTTAAATTGGGGCGTGACGAGAAATTAACCCGTTTACTGGCACTCACATGTAAAGTTGTCCGGCGTTGATAGACAGTATCACAGTAAATACTAAAGTAGGTCGCATTGCCAGCCAATGGGGGCTAATAAGAGACATTGGCAGATAGGTTTGTTAAAAATTTAATACTGACAGTACTCTAACACTGACAAGTAAAATCGTCTGGCGTTACAGAGTGTAAATTTGTCTGGGGTTAGACGAGTTAATACTAAAGTAGGGTACATTACCAGCTAATGGGTATGCCGTTTATCCAGTTTTGACCCAATGGCCTCATTTTCATGTTGGCTGTTTACTTGTGTTCCGTGCACACAGACTCACAGTTTAATAATAAGTTTGTCATTGGGCATTGGGTCAAAAGTAAACTTCCCTTTAGAGAATTGTCTAGAAGTATACTCTTTTGCATTCAGTTCATGTCGCCAAACGGCAGCACATTAACTCCTAGTTATAACTCCTAGTTATAATTATATTATTGCTGCCGAAGGCAGCAACCTATTCTTGACACGTGGTTTCCCCAGAGTCCACTCGACCCAGTCTTTCGCGCGATCTATGTATTGTCGCGATCTCGATTTGTGTCTGTCTGTCTGTCTGTTAAGATGATTTCCGGGAGAAATAATTAAGCTTCAGAACGTTTTTTTTTAACGAGGGGGGCTGTCAAACTTTATTTGTATTGTGCGTTTGTGCAAGCAGTTTAATGAAAATTTTAATACGAGATCATACGAGTTTATATGTTGGATTGCAAACGAATATCAAAGAATAAATCAGGTAAGAATGGTTTTATTTCTTTCTGTTGATATACATGAAAGCATTTAGATCTGCTGCTTTATAGCATTCGATACAGAGGTATTGAAACATATGATTTCATGATGTCAATAATGACAGCTATCTTATTTTTTATACAAGGAGCTTGAAAATGTACTTTGAGTTTATTTGTTTGTGTGGCGATGAGTTTTATATAGTGTTCATTTTAGATGTTTATGGCAATGGTGCTTTCAGCACGTTTTAAAAACAAACGCGGACAGACGGACTGTTAATACTTGTGCACGTAATCAGGCTTAATTCCTATAGCAACCCAGTGTGAGGATTGTTGTCTGTATATATTAACTTTAATAGCAGGCTACCAGCAGTTACATGCAAATAGCATGTCAACTGACTTTTGTACTAGGCCGGGTATGCCGCCTGCGCTCCTTCCCCCAGCGGCTACGCTCGTGTTCCAAGATCCGCCATGTAAAGTGTAGTGAAATGTTTCTCATCGTAATATTAAATCCTAAGAAAACTAAAGCCTCTGCGGAGGAGAGAGGCCGGGTATCATGCATGCCTGATGGCCTGTTTATATCTCTGAGATATCTCCATTGTTAAAGATGCGGTACAGTCCGTACGTAAACAAAGGCTTTGTTTACATTTCGGTATCCAAAATATACAATTTTATTCGACAACTATTTATATTTTCGTGATTATAGAGTATAATAAATTATAAAGACACAACAATCAAGCTTTGCAAGAACATAAAACGAAATAAAACCTAAATAAACTGTTTGTATAAAAGAGGGCTCCTCCTTTGTGCACGTGTGCAAATCAGACTGTACAGCATCTTTAACATAATATGAAATAATCCTACCGACCTATACTCATATATTCACCTGGCTGTGTCATGCAATATGTTTCCGGGTATGCTATTCTTGGGTTTCACTAAATTATACGAAATTCCATCATTTCCATGTATTGCCACCAAACACAAGGCTAATACATAAAACAAACAATCGACTCACTCTGATAACTGTGTTTTGTTTTACAGTTGACCCCTAGGCCTGTCACTTCTGTGACGTCATATGAAACCCAAGAATATTCTTCGATAATGCTCACAATTTCTTTCTTATATAGTTTTGTAGTTCTGACTGAGTACAGTCTCTGACTGATTACAATGAATGGTGTCATCTGAAGCTGACATATTAATTAAACAAAAATGTTAACAAATAGATTTTGTCTCCCTATCAGATTTTTCGGTTGATTTGCATACAATAGGGGTAGCCTTGAAGGTGCCATGTAAATAATAATTGGGACAAAAATTGACTTAGTATTTCTACAGTGTGTCTCAAAAAAAAGTGAACCCTTTCAAATTCAAATTAGCTATATTGTAGTAACTTGACACCAGTCTAATTGCATTGAATTAATAGTTAGGTAAGAACACAAGGAATACTGTATTTCTTTTAAATTTTCTAATTTTTATTCCTTTGAGTTTTGTCCCATGAGTACAAGACCTTGTGTTCTTACCCAATCATTCATTCAAAGCAATTAGAGCTGTCAAATTTGAAAGGATTCACTTTTTTTAGACACACTGTATATATGATATTATACCGTATTCAGTGGCTAGCTAGCCCTGGCAACTGGTCATTCTATCCTAATAAACCTGCATATATTGTAATTATGCATACAAAAGCAAGAAATTATAAACATTGAAGGTGTTCATATAAAACTGCCCAATGCCAAGAAAGTAGAAATAGAATATTTAGCTGACCTTTGACTTTGTGCAAGGTGTTTGATATTCAAATTGTACTTTTCCTACCTCATGAACATGTGTCTTAGGGGCTGTTTACTGTAAATATTGGAAGCCGGGTGATTTTAATGTATTGAAATAAGTCAACAGAATTCAAATGTTGTAGTTCAAGAAGATTATTATTGCTGCTTGAACAACCTTGCTGAATCGTGCACAGTAATTTATTTTAGAAGTAATACATCAAAATAATCCTGCCTGGCATCTCGTCCTGGCAAAGCAGGATCATATATAGCCTCCTCCGCAGGCAACTCTTTGGCAAGAATTGGCAAAAGTATTATTATGAATAAAAAATTGGCAAAAATGTGAATAATATAGGGTTACGCTCTGTGATCCCTAACAATCCCTAACTTTAAATTCGCTGTTATTCATAATATGTTTGCCGAAGAGTTGCCTGCGGAGGAGGCTAGATCATACAAACAGCCCCTTATTCAGCAAATTCTGCATGCCGCCTTTGATCCCTTGAGGGTGAGGCAGCACGTTCCTTGCGATAGTAACTTCTAGTATTATAGCTTATTTAAATTTTTTTGATGCCAGGTTTATGAAGTAATTTCCAAAAAGTAGCAGTTCCAAAAACAAAAAAGCATACGATTTGTAAGAATGATATGTTCTATGTTGATGGGATATTTAGTACAAACGGGATGAAAATTAAAGAAATTGAAGCATACTGGCACTTTTGCATGCATTTTTGACAGGCATGTAAAGACATTTGCAACAGATGCCGGTAGATACGTTGGGTGGGGGCGACATTCTGTAAGGTTCCAGGACACTACCCTGATTCAGGAAATCCTAGCCACTACATGAACGTGTTCAAGACTCCGACTACGCTGAATGATGGACAACAACAACTTGTTGATAATTTCGCCCCTAGAACCAGTTTAAAATGTTTTTTAAAGACGGTGCCATTTCATCTGGCGCTAGTGAGGTGAAAGAAGCAGCAGATCGGTAGTTTTGTTGAGGAGAAGCACATGCTTGAGTATATCAGACATCTTGAGGAATTGCAAATTGTATCTATGATAAGAGAGAATTCCGGATTGTACTCCTTCAATTCCGAATTCTAGAGGGGGAAGGGGGGGGGGGGGCATCGAAATTTACCAATAACCTCAACAGGGGCCCTGTAAAAATATGAGCTTTTTTCAAGACATCTTTTATCTCCCTCCCTCGGTGTAATAAATGTACTTTCCCCAAACATTATAGCGATTTATGACCTTTGAAGGGTCAAAACGTATCATATTTCAACAAATTACATATTTGTTCGAAAAATGTAAACAATGTATCACTAAAGCCATACCTTTCGCCGGACACAACTTCGGCTCCTTTGAACATGTCTCTTTCGTTGTCATCTTGTTCGATTCACAATCAAAAACACTATTTACAGTGTTATTTTGAGGCTTGTAGCCTCAGTTTTTCGTCTCTTATTTCGATATTTCATTCTGTTGCGATATTAGTGAAGTCAGCGGGATATTTTTTGACCGGAAATGCGATTTAGATTTGCCAAAACATTGCGTGTTTACATCCTAGCACTCGGGAAACGTCGGAAATCGATTCTAAAGGTCAAATTACATCTGCAACATGATTTGCACGTGCATCGGGCTACGGGTACTTCTTATTCGCCAATTTTAGCATGTGGCACGCGCGTGCGAGAAAAACCAAGAAAAATCCGATATTTTTAAAAACTCAAAATAAAACATTTCTACTGGCTGTATTCAAACGAAATTTTGGATATAAAAGCGTTTGAATACGAGGAATATTTCACTCATATTGATTTGTGTCGAACTCTGAAGAATTCACAAGTTATTTACGCTATTGTGGAAACGAAATTCCGAATGTTTGGCCAAGCGGTGAGTAAATATATGATTGTTTCGGTTTGTGTAATGCTTTGACAGCATTCGACCCCCCGTTGAAAAGGTTATTTTATTAGGATTTCAACGGTATTCTCTGTTTTAAAGGGGGGTGAATACGCGCTGAGATATTTACGTTATAAACAATTGAGTTGTAAAATCGTCAAAATGTCGCTTGTCGATAAAGAGTTAAAAGACAAAATACAAACAAATATTTAATTTTGAAAAAAGTTGAAAAACGTCCGGAAACGCCGAAGAACCGTTACAAAAAAAGGCAACGCTTTGCTAACTTAGCAAAAAGTATAATTATACAAAGTTTTATTTTTGCACATGCACGTTGTATCTGTTTGACTGTTTACCAAGGTGGGATATTTTAATTTTACTTTGTCTTTTCAAAAAATATTTCCTCGCGACGTTTTTAATCATGTTACTATAGTTTTTAATGGCATGTTTAAACGTTCACTAACTATTTAAAATAGTGCTTTCTTTGTATGCAAGTATGTACATTGTTGAGTGAATTATATACTTACTAAAGTAAGTCTGTTAAGTGCTGTCTGTTGTTTTGAGAGCGATATACTTGTTTACCTCGCTATGCTTTTATAATTATTCTTTACACGAACGTATATTAAGGTGGAATTAATATTTGAGTGAAAGCAATTAAAATCAATAAATTTATCTTTTCTATTGTTTTTAAAAGGCTATTTAATAAAGGAAATAGAAAACATTTTTTCCGTGTTCCTATAGAGTTTATAGAAACACTTTCTATAAAAAATTCTCGTTTCTCCCAAACTTTCACGCGTGTTTCTATAACTCTATAGAAACACGGAAAATATTTTCTATTTCTTAAATATAACCTTTTGTACGGTTAAAATGGTTTAAAATTATCGCGCTAAATATTTCTGAGGTAGGTTAGAATACTAAGCAACACACGTCCTTTCAAGTCCATCTCATTGGTTTGTATTACCCCTATAACTGGGGATATTATCACAGTCTTATATAGAGCATTGGTTGTGGTACACCGTTAGGTATGACATTGTGAAAAATTGAGCATTGATTTACCACACCAGGAAAAGTTGTGTCAAAATGCATAATTCACATTTATATAGTTATCGCTTAATATTCTAAATATATATATGCAGTACCTGAAACGTAACTATATAGTAAATTCAAAGGTGGAGCTCATGCTGCGCAATTATTATTAATCTTATAGCTTTCTGATTGGACACTTTGAATTTGAGGAAAAATATTTTGTAACATATAATTTCTTAGATATTCGATTGAGGACGTATTCCAATAATAACCCGCCTTCTAGACTTTTCTGGATTGGAAAATACGTACATGCATGCAGTTATTCTTTCTGGCAAAAAAAAACAACACAATAAAACATAAAAAAATTCCTTACATGGACATCCACAAATTCTAGAGTTGTTGATGGTTATACAATCTGTAAAAAGAGTAGAAATTAATGTTAACGCTTGTATTGTCATGCATACATGTTAAAATGCAATTAAAGCGCCATTCGGGCAAGGTTACTAATTCCGCCGGGCTATTTAGGGATCGGTCATAAAGTAAAGAGGGGGGCTGGGAAAATCATATATTTGGTGTCTGCACTTTTGGTAGCCCACCCCTTAATAGCTGCACAAAAATTTGTGACCCACCCTTAAATTGGTGCTGAAAAATTATGACCAACCCTTTCAGAAAGGCGAAAGATACCAGCATTCTATTTTTCAGTTGCCAAATAATTCTGTGTTACAATACTCAATAGCTATTCAAATGGTGCAATTAAAATTCAGGGCCCCTTTTTATAAGTACGTGTAACTGGAGGGGACATACTTAGCGGGGTACCTGGAGAAGTTCCAGTCTGCAAGTCTGTATCACTGCAGCTACGAGCATATATATATGCATGGTTTAACTAATAAGTATACGTCATAGGGCAGCAGATCAGGCCGTAACTAGGATTCTGAGACAACAGAGTCGATCACCAAAGGTGTGAGCTTCTAGAGGGGTCTGGGAGCATGCCCCCCAGAAACGTTTTGATTTTTTAAAGCTCAGATAAGTTATTTCCTGTATTTTGAGGAGTTTTCCAAAAAGAAATTAACCTTATAAACAGTGACACAATTACTGCAATTTCACAATCTCCCAAATGTAATCCAGTCCTAATAAGGCAACACGGTGTGATGATGCGATATTTAAAATATGTGTGGTATAGTATTATCATTCACCACACTTCAAATTCTACAGTACTGTATTACATGTATTGGGGTACTTGAAATCGACGCATTCGTCTTCTCAGTGTCACTGAAGATCAAGATAGGGTGGTGTCTTTGGAGCATCTTTGCTTTGAAAAACTAAACTACACCACCAGCAAATTATTTCAGCCATGGTTTAGGTTTCTGGCGATGTTTAAATTTCAGTCCCCAAATTCAGGCCTACGGAGTAGGCCTGACTCGGTTGACTCATAGCTAGTTACGAGTCTGTAGATGATGGTCAAATTCAGAAAAGTCAAAACTTAACAACGTTTTCTCACTTTGATACATAATTGCTGGTTGACCACCTACTGCAGGTAGTTCTTAGTGACCTCACTGAGGGGGGGGGGGGATGTTGCAGATTGGAGGGGCCAGTAAGAGGGCTGGGGGACATGTCCTCCTCATTCTATATGTTAAAAGAAGCCCTGAATTATATACAGAAAGGTCTTTCTTTGCATGGAACTTCCCATGCACTGCATTATGCATTATCTTTCTCATAATTAGAGACCTTTAGTTTGACATTTACAGCTAGCGCCAAACCGCTAACGTGATTGTGATTTAACTACGCTCTTAGTCTTGTACACAATTACATTAATTTTGTTAGTACATTATAAACATCCTACACAAAGCTCGTGACATTTAGCAATAATAATTATCAGAAAATTAGTTAGCCACTACTAACGTAGCTATTAGCCAAGACTGTAAATTCAGCTTTTAAATTTGAGGTTAACGTTTGCGGTATAAATTTTACACATGGATCCTTATACGTTTTATTTCTATTTTTATAATATGAATTTTAATACACATGCCCTTGAAAAAATTTCTGCATATTTTTACATGGCCCCCACCCTTATGATTGCACTTAACTTTTGATGACCCACCCCTTCAACCGTGCTCAAAAGTAGTGACCCACCCCCTTATTTTTCCCAGCCTCCCCACTCCCCCCTTTACTTTATGACCAGTCCCTTACATCCGGAGAAAGAAAAACATTAGCGAAGTCTAAAGTTCATCAATAATCGCGGGCGCGTGGCTGTGGTTCATGGCGAAGTCAGGAGTGGAAGGAGCAAGAAAAAAACATCTAAGTAAGCTTGAAAGGTCGTTGTAAAGCAGTATTTCCAATTTTCCTTTAATTAAGAAATGACAAGAATTGATTTAGTACGGGTCGTCTTGAAGTATAGGGCAAGTTTTGTTTTGTACCATTTAAAGCACGCGTAGTCGTGTTTTATCACATATAAAACACGACGCGTAGCGGAGTGTTTTATATGTGACAAAACACGACTACAAGTGCTTTAAATGGCTTAAAATAAACTGTGTAAACCGAGAAAATCAAAGCTAAAGTTTACGTAAATTAACATGATTTTTTATCACATATAAAACCACGACACGGTTATGATTTTTCTTTGTGTTTTCCTCCTGAATTATTAAGTTTGCTTTGAATATTTACTTTGTTGATTAAAAATGCGTACTGCTTTCCTTTTCACGATAGGTAAGTTTAGCTTGTCTACTGATTTTTTTAGAAAAGTTTAACATAGAAGGAAGAGCAACTTGTTTTTGTAAGCGAACTGTGTGAATCAAATTTGATTCTTCAAAATGTCTATATAATTACTGCATGTAAGTTGATCTGCATGTGTATCGGTAGAAAACAGTTTCATAAACCTTTGAAAAGCGAAACGAAGCGTTTCGTGTACGTTGAATTTTACATTAAAGTAAAGCCTAAAAGATGATGAAAAATAACACATGTGTACACCTTTATATAAATTAGAAATCGGTGGTTATGTATAGTTAAAAATGCTAAACTTCCGTATCTTTTTTACCATTTTGCACAAAAAATTGAAAAATAATCACCGTGTTGCCATGGCTCACATGACGTGAGCACGCTGCCTACGTTCAATAATCGCGTTTCTCGGAATACTTCATGTTGAAACAATTTTTTCAAAATATAGGCGCAGGGTTACTGCACGCATGTATTTCTAGTTGTATAGAAAATGAAAAACAACAGCGCCTATATCGATAGCAGTAATCTGGTTCAGTGTGTACACGAACTAGCCAGGGTTTATCTAGATAGCAATATCTATATTACAGATGTATGCAAATATGCAACAAGCTAGATACATCTGTAGTAGATAGTGCATGCTATCTAGATTAATCCATACCTCATTGAGTATACGGATTAATAATAAACAACATGGATTTATGGACTTTATGTTTAGTATACCAGGTGTATGAAATATCCATTTTCTGGAAGCAACTTTCATCGGAATAACTACGCTGGGCTTTATTAAATTCAACTAAAGTAAAAAAAAAAACAATGAATGAAATAAACACGCAAAAATACAGGCAACATTTTTGCAACCAGCAAATCACTCAGCATTTACAAAATGCCATTTTTCGAAACCTAATTTTTCACATTAATTAAAGTGAAACACGAAACATACTAAGTTACGATGCACTCTTACATATACAGTATATATATATATATATATATATATATATATATATATATATATATATATATATATATATATATATATATATATATATATATATATATATATATATATATATATATATATATATATATATATATATATATATATATATATATAAAAATGTTGTGCTTTCCCACCTTTACGGTTCCACTCGTGTAACGTTATGTAGCGGTTTTTTGAGTTGTTTTCAGACGAGTGTATACCAAACCGGGCAAGCAGAAAATTCTACTTGACCGCGGCTGGGATTTGAACCCACCACCTTCGCATTTCTAGAACGATGCTCTACCTTCTGAGCTACAAGGTCAAGCTGAGAACGATTTGTTAAGTTATGGTGTTAGTTGCATTTCGGAGGTTAGTCCTTCAATGCGTATAGCCAGCTATTAGTCTGGCAATGTTGTATGTGAATGTTGTGCTTTCCCACCTTTACGGTTCCACTCGTGTAACGTTATGTAGCGGGTTTTTTTAGTTGTTTTCAGACGAGTGTATACCAAACCGGGCAAGCAGAAAATTCTACTTGACCGCGGCTGGGATTCGAACCCGCGACCTTCGCATTTCTAGAACGATGCTCTACCTTCTGAGCTACAAGGTCAAGCTGAGAACGACTTGTTAAGTTATATATATATATATATATATATATATAGCCAGCTATTTCAATTAAGGTTGTCCACGAGCAAAGCGGAAAAGTCGAATATGAGCGCGAAAAGCCGCTGGGAATCGTTAACAAATTAATGAATTTTGGCAAAGCGATTCCCAGCAGGTTTTCGCGCTCGTATTCGACTTTTCCGCTTTGCTCGTGGGCAACCTTAATTGAAATAACTGTATATAAATTTCCAATCGGTAATTTCAATCTACAACATACCAATCTACTACATTTCAATCTACAACATACATTTAAAGAAAATTTAAAGCGAAAAACGTTTGGTAAGTGTTTTCCATTGCTTGTTTAACAAAATTTCAGGTTGACGAAGATTTTTAATCGATATTTCAGGCGAAATATTAATAATATATATATATATATATATATATATATATATATATATATATATATATATATATATATATATATATATAGGTTAATCACTAGGCGAAAAGCCATAAAGGTATATAAGTTAATCAACTCAACACATAACGTTTCGACTTTATTGTCTTCATCAAATAAAGTCGAAACGTTATGTGTTGAGTTGATTAACTTATATATATATATACTCTTTGCGTGACCTTGATTCCAATCTCAATTCCTTTCCTAACCCGGCCTATATTGTGCGAAACATGAAGATATAACCGGGTTCTTGGTACTCGCTCTCTTCTACGGCGGGGAAAATTTTCTATACCTTATGTGTGACGTAGCTTGGTTGACAATAATTTACAAAATTTATCCCTGCAAAAAGTTGTGTAAAAAGTAATTAAAGTTAACCTGCCAAATTCCATATAAAAAGCCGCTAAAAACACACATTGATTCTGCGATTCCTTACTATAACAAAAGGCTTTGGAAACTCAACCTGAGTATAAGACTTGTTCAAGCCTGGTGCCAACTCATCAAACCACTTCTCTGCCATTGGCAATGAAAATAAATTAAATGTATACCGATTTATTAATTGTTCTTCGTTATATTGTGATAACTATGTTGTCGTTATAATTTGCATCCATATACTAATGGTATTTATAAAGTAACCCAAGTTTACTGTGTTTGCATGAAATAATAATATATGAGCAAATAGAGTTACTGCTGTTTCTTCTAATGAAGAACACCTCCCCACCCTACAAATGGTCCAATCCAACATGATGTTGAAATGCTAGTATTACTTGGCTATGGCTACCCTGATTCCTGAGGCTCTTAAAGAACGACGAGGCAAAATAACGGCGAGGCGAAATAAATACGAAGCAAAAGAGGCTCTGCATTGGTCAAATCAACTGCAAATATCACTTCCATACTTGATTAGGTTCGGAACCTAAACCTGGCATGTGATTGGCTGTGTGTTAAAACATTTCAAACCAGTTTGGAATATCAACAAACATCGAACAATAAATTATACAAATATTGAACTAATTATAATTATATCAAACACTCATCAATAATTTATAAGTTTATTGGCAAATCATGTCAACCATATATCACGTGAAGAGGCTTTATACCTCGTAAAGCTCATCTTCATTAGTATTCTTTATATAAAAGTCCATCCTAATTAGTATTTTTTATAATAAAGAATACTAATGAGACAGCAGCTATTGTAGTCGTGTTTGAAGCTATTCAAAACACTTGTATATACAGCTACTTCAATTAAGGTTGTCCCCCGAGCAAAGCGGAAAAGTTGAATACAAGCGCGAAAGCCTGCTAGGAATTGCTAATAAATTCATTCATTTATTAGCGATTCCCAGCAGCCTTTCGCGCTCGTATTCGACTTTTCCGCTTTGCTCGGGGGACAACCTTAATTGAAATAGCTGTATACTCGTGTTTTGTCATATCTAAAACGCTCGCGCTGCGCACTTGCATTTTAAATATGATAAAACACTCCCACTTGTAGTATTCTTAGAGTAGGATAATACGAGGCACGCTCTTTGAGTGGTTATAACAATACTAAATGTAATATCCATGGAATTCTAGCTATATACAAGTGACGTCCCATATGTAATGACGTCAGGTTATTACATCTCTCCCTTGTTTTGAATGTAAGTTCGTCAGGCATTGTTCACATGAAGTAATTTGAACTAATTGAAACCAATGATTTGAACGGAAGTATATATATTTAGTAATAAAACATAGTTAAAATATTGTTAATGCTGATATTCAATGTTTAGGCATTCTGGGGGTCATCTATTTTCTCTTGTGGGATAACGCCAAATTTCCACAGGATGGTCCGGTGTTGGAATGTTGATGCCCTCATCGTCAGAAGGGTCTGCTGCATGATCTTGTTGATGTGTGGTGTTGGTGATTTTCTTGAACTGCGAGCTATTTCTTGTTATGTAGCTGGTTGTATTTCTTGCCGTTATCATACTACCTTTGATCTTGACGATAGTGTATGGATGTTTGTTGTACGGTGAGGATAGTTTAGTGACGCGTTTTTGACGAACGAGAACAGTGTCAACAACTTGAAAACTATGTGGTTTTGCTTTGGTTGCGGTATCAGCATACTCTTTCATCTTTTCCTTCTTTTTGAGATCGATATCGGCGAATTGCGAGCGTGATGGTGACGTGGGGACTACTTCCGGTAACTTGACGGTTAATTTTCGTCCAAAGAGGAGTTCTGCAGGGGAAATTCCTGTGGTGGAATTTGGCGTCGCACGGTAGTTTTGGAGGAAAAGAAACAGTTCTTGCTTCCAATTCTTGTTTTCGAGGTGGGCAGCGCGGACTGTTTTCTGAATTGTTCGCATGAAACGTTCAGACTCAGAATTGGCTTTGGGCCACTCCGGAGTGATCTTTCGGTGGTGAAACCCCATGTATTGCGCGAACTGGGCGAAAGAGTGACTTTGAAATAGAGGTCCGTTGTCAGACTTGATCTCTCTAGGAATGCCATGCGTGGATAAAATGCGGTCAAGTTTCGGGATGACGGTATTTGCAGAGGTGGAGCGAATAATCTCAACCTCGGGATAGCGCGAGTATTCGTCGATTACCACGAAGAGCATATCGCTGAGGGAAGAGGGCCACAGAAATCGACAGAGAGTTGTTGCCAAGGGGCCTGTGGTAACTCGGTCATGCGTAGGGGTTCAAATGGCTGTTGAACGACTGTTGCCTGACAGGCGATACAGGTGTCAATTAGCTTTTTCGTAAGCCCATCGATTCCAGGAAATTTGGTTTTGGTGAGGCCTTGATGTCCTTTATGGGCGATGTGGAGAGCACGTTGACGAAGGGCATGTGGGAGGATGAGACGGCGAGAGCGAAGAAGGAGATCATGATCATCAGAAACACTCAGCTCGTCGCGGATATTGTAGAGAGCGTGGAGGTCCTGGGAGTTGACAAGGGGACTGGGTGTCTCAAACGTCGAGTGCCAGGATTTGTTACGGAGGGCTTTGATGACGGCTTGCAGAGTGGTGTCAGCATGGGTGGATTGTTTCACTTCAGAAACGGTCATAGCTTTTGGGGTGGTATGATCTGCTAAAAACGCGATATATTCTTCAGCCTGGTCGGATGCAGTGGAAGGGTGGGTTGTAGCTAGAGGGTGACGGGACAGATAATCAGCGGGGTTGGTTTTGCCAGGAGAATAGGAAATGGTGAAGTGATATGGTTGAAGCTTGAGGGCCCAGCGTTCTAATCGGGCATTGGAATGAGCAGCGGGATTGGTAAAGATGCGTTCAAGAGGTTTGTGATCTGTGATGACGTTGAATTTCGCGCCGTATATGTAAAGATGAAAATGTTCACAAGCAAACAGTACACCGAGGGCTTCTCGTTCTGTTTGGGAATACCGTTGTTCTACGGGAGTGAGAGAACGACTGGCATAGGCAACAACATGATTGTCTTGGCAAAGAATCGCACCAAGACCAACAGAGCTGGCATCGACAATTATGGTAGCTTCTTTGTGGGGGTTGAAGTACGAGAGAACGGTGTCGCTGGTTAGAAGATGCTTCAGCTGATTAAAAGCGTGTTGATGCTGGAGTGTCCATGTCCAGGGCTGATCGGATTTGGTAAGTGTACGAAGGGGTTCGGTGATGGTGGAATAATTGGGGATAAACCGGGAACAGTAGTTGGTCATACCGAGGAAACTGCGAACTTCATGAGCGGTGGTAGGGGGACTGGTATTGTTGATGGCAGAGACATTCTTGGGGTCTGGGGAGAAACCATTGCGGGAGAATATATACCCAAAGAACTCGATGCTGGATTTGTTGAACTCACACTTTTTGGCATTCAACGTAAGGTTCTTAGAGCGTAAACGTTCAAAAAACGGCATGAAGCGCTTTGTCATGTGCCGCTTGGTCTGTACCAAAAATGATGATGTCATCGCTAACATTACGAGCACCTTCGATACCACTGAGGATTTGGTGGATGGCATCTTGAAAGACTTCGGCGGCGGATGACGTACCAAAATTTAAGCGGGTGTAGCGGCGAAGTCCTCTGTGCGTGGAAAATGTTGTGATATAGCGGCTTTCGGGTGCGAGTTCGAGTTGGTGGTAACCAGATTTCAAATCAATTTTAGAGAAAACAGTGGCACCGTTTAGATCATGAATTAGGTCATCAATAGTCGGTGTAAGATGACGTTCACGAAGGATCGCAAGATTTGGTCGGCGCATATCGATACAAAGGCGAATTTCATCAGGGTTCTTCGGTTTTGGTGTCACAACGAGAGAGGACACCCAAGGAGTTGGGCCATCAACCGGTTCGATAATACCCTGGCGTTCAAGTTTGTCAAGTTCGGTATCGAGCTTTTTGCGAAGGTGGAACGGAATTCTCCGATGAGGTTGTGTCACGGGGGGTACGGAGGGATCGATATGTAGATGAACTTGAAAATCCTTCATCTTGCCAATACCGTCAAAAAGGTCTGAATATTCAGAACGTAATTGTGTGCTGCTAAGTGTGGAAAGCGGTGTGGTGGTGTTGACAGATGCGTTGGTTTGAGCGATGACAGAGATAACTTCTAATTCAGTTGCAGTTTTGTAACTTAAAAGTCAACCATTTTCGCCCTTAATAACGTAGATAGTAGTGGGAGTTGTGCATGTTTTCGATTCAACGCGAGTGTAGAATGTTCCAAGAACAAGATCAAAACAAACCAGCACGCCTTTACGAGCGGTCACTCCACCGTGTCTGCCCTTACCTCCATATCTCAGAACTGGTTCGACTCAACGGACAACTCCTCAACCGGTAGACAAGGTGTCCACGCCCTATTTGTTGATTTCCGGAAGGCGTTTGACTTGGTCGACCATAAGATCCTTCTGGACAAGCTTGCTGATATGAATGTAACAAGGAGTTTCTGGTTATGGACAATGAGTTTTC
The DNA here is from genome assembly GCA_902702795.2 of Paramuricea clavata. Classification (NCBI taxonomy): domain Eukaryota; kingdom Metazoa; phylum Cnidaria; class Anthozoa; order Malacalcyonacea; family Plexauridae; genus Paramuricea; species Paramuricea clavata. Next base: position 21,803 of record CACRXK020002857.1, on the reverse strand, counting down.
TGGAGGGAAGAACACAACAGGTAAATCTCCAAGGTGTACTATCCTTTACTGCATCATGCCCAGCCGGCGTCCCTCAGGGATCTGCTATCTCGCCGACCCTATTCAACATACATATTAACGATATGGAGGAAAATGTTTCTGAACAGGCATGTGTCAACACAATCAAATATGCGGACGATTGCACCATGGATACGTCCATAAGATTAGGAGAATCTAGCGATTTGCAAAGCGCTCTGGACTCAGTACAAAGTTGGGCTGTAGAAAATAAAATGGAACTGAATGCCAAAAGACAAAAGATATGTGGGTTAACTTCACCGAAGCACCGCCCCCTCTACCACTGCATATAGGAGATGCTATCATAGAAAGAGTCGATAATTTTAAACTCTTGGGAACCTGGTTTCAAAAGGACCTGAACTGGAATAAACATGTCGAGGAGACCACCCGCAAAGCAGCTAAAAACCTGTACTGCCTACGAGAATGTAGAAGAGCGAATCTACCAGTCGAAGTGGGTCTCACCACTTATTTAACTAAAATCAGGCCTATCCTTGAATATTGTTCTCCAGTGTGGGGTGGTCTGCCACGACATCTAAAGGACGAATTGGAACGTGTGCAAAGGAGGAGTCTACGAATTATTGGCCTCCAGCATGGTTACCTGCCAACTCTCGAAGAGAGAAGAATTGAAGCCACATCGAGGGAACTCGTTAACATCCTAAGTGATCCAAGTCATATCTTTTATCAACGAACTATGGAACATAATAAACATAACTATAATCTTAGGCGTAGAGACGGTATTTTTAAATACGCACCTTTCTCAGGCACTGAACGACACAGAAATAGTTTTGTCCCACGAGCAATGAGACAGGGGTTGCACTAAAACCAAACTTGGTTTTTATTAACTTTTTAAATAATTTCCTAGACTTTTAAATTTTTTACTCCAAATTGTATATATATAAATTTTAGATAGTTTGTAAATATTATTGCATGCTTAGTTATGCTCTTCTCTTTTAATAGACATATTTGTAAATCCATTGTATTTTTAAACTAAAGATGGGTCATAATATCATCATCATCATCAACAGGTAGAGGTGAAGTACCGCCGTAACTGTAGATTTTCGTGGAGGTATGACGTAATGAAAGCCGATTATTCTGCGGAAATTTCGTGATGGCGTGATAAGCCTTTTCATCAATAACATTAATGCTGGCGCCGGAATCAATCAACACTTGAAGTGGTACTTTTGCAATCATGGTCTTCGGGCAGGTTAAATTACTGACTTGGGAAATAGCTACTGTGAAAAGATACTCATCATCAGTGGTTGGGTATTGTTGAGTGTCGGTAACGTGGCGAATCTCGCGTGGAGGAGGTTGACGTGGAAAGGAGTTAGGAGGGAGTGGTTGAAAACGCGATTGAGGACGGGGGGAGCTACTTTCAGCAAACGGTGGTCTTATAGGTTTAGATCGACAACAGCGGGCAAAATGGTTCATTTTTCCGCACGAACGACACTGGGAGCCGCGCGCAGGACAGCTGACTTGACCTTGTGGATGGGGATAGGCATAGCCACAATGTCCACACGTAGAGGATGGGCTTGGGAACTCTCGAGAACGTGGGAAAGGAGCAGAAGGCGATTGACGGGATTGAGAACGCTGAGACATACGAGTATGGTTTAAAAGTTCAGTTTCATTAGGAGAAATGGATTTAGATTCAATGCCAGAGGCTTTTTTTCCAGATACTTCCATGGCGCGACCGAGATCGAGGAGTGCTTTGAGGTTTAGGGATCAGTCACGAAGTGCGCGTCGACGAAGGTGAGACGAGGAGCAGTTGAGGATTATCTGCGATTTCATTTCTTTCTCAACAGAGGTAAATTCGCAAGTTGAGGCCAGTTGGCGCAGACGAGTGGTAAATTGATCGAGCGTCTCAGTTTGTTGTTGACGAGCTTGACGAAAGAGGTATATTTCATAATCAACGTTGCGTTGCGGCGTAAAATGTTCGGTTAGGCGGTCCATCGCTTTCTTGTAAGCTTTCTCGTCACCGGTATCCGTTAAGGTCTCGAATATATCAAATGGTTATTACACCCCTTGTAGAATCAAACACTATTTAATTGCTATTTATTTCCTATTTTATTGGGCTATTTAATTCCTATTTATCAAAGTATTTATTTCCTATTTTTACTATTATTTTGTTTTCGAGGTTTTTCCTATTTAAATTAGGGTAGAAAGGCTTTTTTTTTCCTATCCAAGTGGAACCATATTTTTTTCCTATTCATGATATATTTCTAAACAAATACATAAATGATGTACTCGAATAGAAATTAAATAGGTTTCAAATATGATAAAAATAGTGCTATTTAAGGAAATTATTAAAAAATTTAGTTTCGACATAGTTAATAAATATGTAAAACATAGTGACAATATAGGTAAAAAATATGTAATAAATAGCTGAAATGAGTTTCAACAAAGTTTGAAATAGTCAATAAATAGTTCAAAAATAGGGATAATATAGTTTAAAAGTAGATAATAAATAGTTCAAAAATAGTGATAATATAGTTTAAAAATAGATAATAAATAGTTCAAAAATAGTGATAATATAGTTTAAAAATAGATAATAAATAGTTCAAAAATAGTGATAATATAGTTTAAAAATAAATAATAAATAGTTCAAAAATAGTGATAATATAATTTAAAAATAGATAATAAATAGTTCAAAAATAGTGATAATATAGTTTAAAAATAGATAATAAATAGTTCAAAAATAGTGATAATATAGTTTAAAAAAAGATAATAAATAGTTCGAAAATAGTCATAATATAGTTTAAAAATAGATAATAAATAGTTCAAAAATAGTGATATTATAGTTTAAAAATAGATAATAAATAGTTCAAAAATAGTGATAATATAGTTTAAAAATAGATAATAAATAGTTCAAAAAATATGTAATAAATAGCTGAAATGAGTTTCAACAAAGTTTAAAATAGTCAATAAATAGTTCAAAAATAGTGATAATATAGTTTAAAAGTAGATAATAAATAGTTCAAAAATAGTGATAATATAGTTTAAAAATAGATAATAAATAGTTCAAAAATAGTGATATTATAGTTTAAAAATAGATAATAAATAATTCAAAAATAGTGATAATATAGTTTAAAAATAGATAATAAATAGTTCAAAAATAGTGATAATATAGTTTAAAAATAGATAATCAATAGTTCGAAAATAGTGATAATATAGTTTAAAAATAGATAATAAATAGTTCAAAAATAGTGATAATATAGTTTAAAAATAGATAATCAATAGTTCGAAAATAGTGATAATATAGTTTAAAAATAGATAATAAATAGCTAAAATACATCCCAGCTTGTTAAGAATAAATAGTGGATATAATATTGCCCAAATAGATTAAAAATAGTTAAAAAATAGTAATAACATATTAAATAAATAGTTAAGATATGTCCTGTTAATACAGTTAGAATAGTTATTAAACATAGTGTATACAAATACATATAGCCTATAAATATTTGTAAAATATATTATAAATACCAGTAGTTAAAACATAGAAAATAAAAAGTTAAAACATATAATGTAAATAGTCTTTAAATAAAATATAATTAGTAAAAGAAATTGAGAACAAGTGTAGAAGTGCTGAAACATCAGAGGCTATTACAGACCTACTTTAGTATTTATCGTCTATAAATGCCAGACAATTTTACTTATCAGTAGGTAGAGGTCTGTCAATAAATGAGTTAAAAATCTGTAGTTAGCAGTCTCTATAGTAGCCAAAGAGTTAAGTATATACATACAGTAACTTGGCTGGGGACTGGGCAGAAGAAAAGCAAGAACATCATGTAACATCAAGCAGGGCATTTTTTAAGAATTCGTCAGTGGGGGGGCCATCTACAAAAAGGGACCATACTATACCGAGTGTGGAGCAATGATAGATGGTTGTTGGTAACAAAACGTTTGGTGTGGTATC
>CACRXK020002857.1:0-17819 GCA_902702795.2 Paramuricea clavata | reverse complement strand
TTTTGGGAGATCGTTTATATAAATATTAAATAATAAAGGGCTTAAAATGCATCCTTGACGGACTCCCTTTTTGTAAGGAAAAAACGGTGTTCTGTTTTCAGATAGTTTTATTGCACATTTCGTGTTTGAGTAGAGGTCTTGAATTAAATCGTAGAAGTGTCCCCCTATGTTGTTTTTGATAAGTTGGGTAAAATAAGCCTTGTTGCCAAACAGAATCAAAAGCTTTTCTAAAGTCAACAAAACATGCATAGATTTTTTCTTTCTCACTCTGTTTGACATATTTATCATGCAGAGTTTTCAGCGTGAGAATATGGTCAGCCGTTCTATTTCCAGGCATGAATTCAATTTGAGTCTCGAACAAAATATCCTCTGTTATCGATAGTCACCTCCCTCTGCACACCATAAAGTGTTACCCTAAAGATAAACCATGGATCACTGCAGATATAAAAAAATTCATTTCTAAAACGCAGAAAACTTGGTCAACCAGTAAGGCAGTAACACTATCATGTATAACTTTTATCGTAACAAAGTTAGAAAACTATGCAAATCTGCCTGTCAGTCCTATTACGATAAGAAAATTCTTAACACCGGACCAGAGAATCTAACCCGGAAGAGGTCTATCCAAATCGGAACCTTTTTTGAGCATCTTCCACGATGGTCAGTCGAAAAGAGGTCCTATAAGCTTGCTGAACTAATTGCTGAATCTTTCTGTGTTGTTTCAAATGGACTGGCTGCTCTGCTTAAACAAGCTTCACATTACATCTGTTATGGTGAGTACATAATATCAACCCAACAAGTCGAAACCGAATTGGAAAAGATCAGTCTTCACTCTTCAGAAAGCAATTGGCCCCAACGACATTCCTAACTGGGTACTGAAATCAGCTGCACATAAATTATCTCATTTCTAGAAGATAGTTAACAAATCTATTGCTACGTACCTAGTAGATCTCTTACCGATTTTGGTGAACGAAAGATCTTATATTTCCTTTCGAACTGGCCAAAACATTAGTGAGTATAGATGTAGAACTGAAAAATTCAAAAAGTCTTTTTCCTCCCACGATTTCTTTATGGAACTCTATTGATCTTGATGTGAGAAATTCATTCAATCTCTCATGCCAATTTCAAAGTTACAATAATTAATCATTTTCATAAATTTAATTATGATAAATGACTTAACTTTTCACTTACGAGAAGAGCTTCTGTCCTGCATGCAAGACTACGATCGGGCTGTTGTGCCCTGAATGATTATTTATATAGTATTAATTGTTGTGATTCTCCTTTATGTGCGTGTAGTTTAGAAAGTGAATCTGTAAAACATTATTTATTATCATGTCCCCGTTGTTGCTCAACGTATCAAACTTCTTAGGGACCATTCATCATTTATGACTGGGGGTGGGCTGGCAAAAAAAGGGGGTGGGTCACGAGGTATTTTTGACCGAAAAAGGGGGGCCACCTAAAAATATTGGTTCAAAAGGGGGGGGTCCATTTATTTATTATAGTGGAGAAAATTTGACATGTAACGATTATTGCTACCACAGGGAGCGAGCAAGGCAGCAAATTTAATTCATGTATATATGTATAGCTAGCAAAATTCTAAATTTTAATCAACAGATAGACCCAAAATGCAATGCACAAATACCCAAAATGCAATGCGTACAGCCAATATGAAAAATAATCGAACATCTACCTTATAATTTTTGCCATGAACTTGCCATAAATTTTTGTCATATTTCAATAATTCAATTATGTACATTTTAATAAAAAAGATAATTAACGAGTAAGCGATGTAGCAACATTACGTCCAGGGAAAGTTTGGCATATACTATATACACTAGTTTATACATGGTTTAATTTAGTAAGGAATTTGTCGGTTTACCATGTCAAGTCCGAGCCCAAGTCAAATGTCTGAGTCACTAGCTGTTTAGCGGTCTTTGTAGTTCATTGACGTAGTACCCTAACCCCAGGGCATTTTTTAAGAATTCGTAAGTGGGGGGGCCATCTACAAAAAGGGACCATACTATACCGAGTGTGGAGCAATGATAGATGGTTTGTTGGTAACAAAAAGTTTGGTGTGGTATCGCATTTAATAGTAGGGGGGGAGAGCAGGCCGTAGGAAGCTCTTTTCGTTTGGGGGTGAGGGGGTGAAAGCGAGGGCCGAAGGCCCGAGGAAATTTTTAAATTTAGAGTCTCTGAAATGCCATTTCCTGGACTTTGGGGAAGATTTGACAGATTTCTGATTGTCAGAAAACAGCGTTTTTAGTATGTGGAAATTTAGAATTCAGTAGTACTAAATGGACGAAGGTGTATTTAATTAACGATATATTGGATAAGTTGCAGGAAAGTATGGATAATATCTTCATTCTTTGCAGTTTGTCATGGATTAAATAATAAAGGTCTGCATGATTTTGAGAAATGAATGATTATTAGCAAATTATTGGGGGGCTGCAGCCCCCCAGCCCCCCCAGCGGTTGCTACGGCCATGGAGAGGGTCTGGAGTTTTCTACCCCAGAAAATCTTTGTATTTTTCTACCCCTATGACTGCAATTCCCTGCATTTTCTGAAACAGATTTTTGGATATACAGCATTACATTATGCTGTAGATAGACTGAACCTTCAGTTATCAAGTACTTGCATAGTATGTTTATGTAGATACCACAACTTGGCCGTCACTTAGGGAGCCAGCTTGATAAACTTAGAGTTCCCGACTCCCACGAAGCACCACCATGGTTGGCACAGAGCGGAAAAATTTTAAAAATTTTGCGTCCCTAAATCATCGGAAATGGCATTTTCAAAGTCTTTTATACGTCTTTTGTTTGGCCCTTTCATTAATTCATTCATTATAATTTGTGAGTTTATGATATCCGCGAGTCAGGATGGATTATTACGAGAAATGTTATCAAAATATCGATTACAGATATTTGATTATATGTATATATGATTTCAAATACTTCTAGTTTCGAAATCAAAATGTTTTTTTTTGGTGGGGGCCAAAATTATCCCTCCCCCCCCCCTTATAAAACACTTGGTTGAGGGCCTGTTGCCCCCTGCGGTCACTAACTTGTCCAACAACTCAAATCTATAGGGTCTGGGAAATGCAATCCACTGTCTGGGAAATGTTTAAAATCTAATAAGGTATATTTATTGAACATAAAAGACAAAACATAAGATTCACAAAGCAAATTTCAGTTACTAGAATATCAAACCTCCCTTCTAAATTCCATGTTTTGCTTATATTTTAGAGAAAAGGGACTTTGACTGGGGGGGCCAAAATGGTTGAGTGGGGGGGCCACCATGGGGGCTGGGGGGCTTTGGCCCCCCAGTTATATAGTTAAAAAATGCCCTGACATCAAGAATAGGGCGAAGCTCGGCTGCAGCTAAGTTCAGGCCTTCTTTACAGGCTAGAAAAAACATTTATATAGGCCTATTTGAATAATACCCTGAATCTAGCTGGATATTTTTCAACTATCCAACATATATCCTGTATGTAGCTGGATAGCAAAAACATTCTATCTTGGTCACCCCTACAAAGAACTTCAAGCGGGTAACATAAGAGGAAATTGCTCCTTTATAGGTGTTATAGGTAATATTTAGGTGAGATATGAGCCAGCATGCCACAGTCGGTAAGTAAAATTGTCTACCATGAAATGTCAGAGTTAAATAATAATATCAAAGTACTTAAGTAGGAAGTGTTATATGTCAACATGAAACATGGGCAGAGTCTAGCACTCTAGCTAGACACTTCCCTTGACAAATAAAATTGTCCGGCATTAGGCAAGATAACATTTAATAAAAAAGTTCTGAATATTGGGCTCATTGGAGTGAAATGGGTAATTCGAAAAACAATCAAACCCTTGCTGGGGTGTCTCTAAAATATATAAAATGAAGCCCAAAGGTTGTTACATATATTATTAAGCAGATCATGAAGACATGTGGTGTAACTAAATGTATTCATAAGTTTTAACAAGCAAACTAAAGCCTTTTAACTGTTTTCAGTTAGGGACACGTCTATAATCAAGTTGCCACACATGACAACAACACATCAAATTGATATTTTGATCTATTCTAAACTGACCCACCTATATATAAATAAATATTGGAAAATTATGAAAGTACCAGTTAATTTGAAACCTGTCGATAAATTTTCTCAAACCATGTTTAGCTGGGACATGCCTGGGTAGGCATATGAGAATTGAGTAGATGCCAAGCTATATTATTTTATACAAGAAACACTGGAATCTGGCAATCTGTCATATAGACTATACACAAAGGTCAAAGTATACTATTTGGTACCCTGGAACCAGAGGGTATTTATTTTCGCCTGTTTTGAATAACCCTCTGGTGAAATTGGCCTAGTTTTTGGGTTCACATTCCACGCATAACTTTCAAAAATGGAAGCAAAGAGTTGATTGGCTGCTGACTATAGGTTCGATAGACAACGTGTTCTGATTGGATATTTTAAACAACATAGCCTGTTCGCAGGCGTTTCGTGTTTTGATTGAATTGAAACATTTGAATTTTGAAATGTCTGTATTATTAAATAAACGAACAAAAGTTGAAAGAAGCAGTTTTATAGGCCGCATTAATAGATAGATTGATAAATTTCCTGAATTAAAAGTTTAACGGAGCATCAATACCGCGCCTTGTCCAATTTGATTCACATTAAAGATGTATTTGGATCTTGCTATCGGCTATGGGAAGAGTTTAATATTCCAAAGTTCTAACACCGAGAGTAGCACGACGACTTGGCAAAAGCCACAATTTCTGGAGAAACCCATCTTAATAGAGTGAGTTAATAGTCATTTGCAAATTGAACTCTTTCATTGACTCTCACGTCCGTGAACTAAGAAAGCGTGGATGCCGTGTTACTTCACTGTCAAACGAAGAGGACGAGAAAGCAATACTAGATGGAGAGGTTACATTCGCATTTTGTAATCCCGAGTCTATTATTCGAAATGCGAAATGGAGAGGAATGGTTTCATTTGAAATCTACAAGACAAATTTGCTTGCTTTTGTATTAACAGACAAAGTTCACGTCGGCCCAAAGAGGGGTGTTTAATAAATTTATAAAATACAGATTTTTTTGAATGTATATTGCAGGATTAATAAATTGAATGTATATTGCAAGATTAAAGTGAATGAATATATTAAATATATATTTATATTAAATTGAATAGATGTGATGTTTTAAATTGAATGAAATTCAGGAGAATGAATATTGCTACAAATGGGCAGGCATACACTGGACAGTAAACATGCGATAAAACCCTGTCTAGACGGCCTGGCGTCAAGGATAATGATTGGATAATATTTTTAGAATATGATGCATTAAGCCATTATACATTTTTTGCATTCTTTATCCGAACCAGGAATCGCTAACAAATTCACCAGAGGTTTTTCCTTTTTCTTCGCGCGTTTTCTCGCATTTCGCGTTCGGCAAACCTAAAAAAACCTCTGGGCCAGGGTAACTATTTGGCATTACAATAAACAAAATTTAATATAAAGGCTGAGTCAAATGTAAGCCTTTCTATAAAACTAATGTTGTTTTAATTTAAATATTGTCGAAACAAATTGAAATTTTAAGCTGGAACATGTGCTCAAAATTCACGAATGAAGATAATAAATATTTCCTTTCAAAATTGCTCTATTTATAAATAAAACATAACAAAACTCTTACCTGGATGTTACTCAGTCATTCCTGATGTTTAATCTTTAAAATAAGTATTACTTTCGCTCAATAAATGCTCTGTATTTGAGTATTTCGAGCGGAAAGTTTAAACTCAAAAATTTTAAATATGGCGGTGTGAATTGTGACGCTATCCCAGAAAGCTTTGCGCGTGTTGTTGGAAAATTAGGCACCAGTCTGTGGGTCTGTCAAACCGCGCTCTTCGTGAGAATTTTTATTGATGTTTTGTCAAGAGACAAAATACCTACCTCCACAAAGACTATAAATATTTTTGTAAATATAATTTCAATGAACTCATAAAAAATTTAAAATTAACTCAAACTGGGAAATTGTGACCAGTTAAATAAATACATTTACCCTTTCTCAATTCTCACAACTTTCTATGAATAGGAAATAAATAGCTTTTTAAGATCTAATTATTTTGCTATTTATTAGCTATTTTAACAAAGTTCGCCACAACTTTCTATGAATAGGAATTAAATAGCTATTTAAGATCTATTTATTTTCCTATTTAATAACTATTTTAACAATACTCAATAATAGCTCCAAAAATAAAAGCAAACAGTTTAAAAATAGCTATTTAATAGCTATTTGGGACAAAGTTCGCCACAACTTTCTATGAATAGGAATTAAATAGCTATTTAAGATCTATTTCTTTTCCTATTTAATAACTATTTTAACAATACTCAATAATAGCTCCAAAACTAAAAGCAAACATAGTTTAAAAATAGCTATTTTATAGCTATTTTGAACCAAAGTTTGCCACAACTTTCTATGAATAGGAATTAAATAGCTATTTAAGATCTATTTATTTTGCTATTTAATAAAAGTGTTAAGAATGGCTCCAAAAAGATAAGCAAAAATACAGTTAAAAATAGCTATTTAAAACTATTTTAACTGACTCGTTTGTCATCAATAGGAATTAAATAGCTATTTAAAAGCTATTTTATAGTGAGATTCCGTCAAATACTCTTTCAAATAGGATTTGAATACCTATTTAAAAGCTATTTTTTGAAAAATATAAAAAACATATATTTTAAATAGAGTGTAAATAGTCATATACTATTTTATGAAATTTGATAAATAGTAATAAAATAGTCATATTTTTGAAAAAATACGGAAAATATAGGGCTAAGTAGAGAAAAAATAGGTAAAAAATAGGTTATAAATATGTCGTTTTCTACAAGGGCACTGGTCAGGTTATTACACCACTGTGTGCGTGTTTTAAATAGTACTTCAATGTTTGTAGATTATCTTAATTATATCCATCTTGACATCGCAAAGACAGAAAATTAGCATTTTAAAGCTCTCTCGAGCTACGCCCGACGGAGCAAAAAGCTATTTCTGAAAGGTTCCCAATGGAAAAAGCTTTGAATAATAATACTTCGTTTGAGTGTCAATTCAATTGCGAATCTATACAGCAATTCTACATATGATACGAATATCACTAGACCAAAAAATAGCTACGAAACAACGCTTTTTAATTGTTTTAAATATACACTGTCAACAGTAAAACATTTGCAAAATTGTACACAAACATTTAATAAACGTTTAAAAACATGTTTGCTTCTCAAGAAAACGTTCACGTTTTTAGTCGTGTTTCTACAAGATTAAAGTGATTATATGTAAACAGAAACATATCGCAGTTTTATAGCCTATAATTGTTCATTTTTTAGCAAAAAGTGCAAAACCAAACAAAAAAAGACGTCCACCTGTTAGGCTGTTACAGCTCATAGATTGAGCAAACACCAGGCTTCAATTATCTTTAATCTTATAGAGGTTTTGTGCTTTCACCGATTTGATCCTTCACAATATTCCTTGGCTGTCCATGACACTCAAATATAAATCGAAAAGTTAACAAAAACAAAACAGCAAAAACAACATTACTACTCGATTTTGCTGGATGAAAGCTCGTATAATATTTTACTAGTCAGCGACGCTTCTATATAAGGGGAAGTTCTCGAGATACACGAGGGTTTTTTACAATTTTGAGTTGCATTTTACTCATTATTTTCATCGGTAACCTATCGTCAAATTTTGACCACAAATTTTAAAATTAGTAAATTTTATATATTTCAAATTTTAAAAAATTCTTTACGGTGGAAATCTTGTTAAAAATTTTCGCTTTTAAGAAAAATGGCACTGTAAAGAATTTTATTGAATTTTCTCAATAGTTGCAGGGGATCATGCTTTATTGATATATGAAATAAAAAAGATAGGTCACCAGATTTATTTTTTCAGATAAAGACAATTTTGTTGCTCAAATAAGCCGGCTTTATAGCATCACCATGTTGCCATGGCAACAGTGACATTGTCAAAACCGAGTTCTAAATATTGCACTGATGTTAAATATTGTCTCCAAGTGGAAACGAATACACGATCATATCTGGATTAATAGGCCTGTACTGCAGAGATGTTGGGCAAATAGGGTCAATTGTAAGGAACCACCTTAAATTACGTAAAAGACTTGAGCTTTATTTAGGTATCAAGGACGCGTATGCGATAATTGTTAAAGTACAATCACTGTGCAATTTTTAAAAGCAATTTATTTAGTTTATACTACGATCGGGATCTTGGCAACTGTCTTGTCTTGCCTAGCAGTGATAATACAAACAGACACACTTGTGGACTTTAGCTTAAGTTGGATCAAGCATGCCCTGAGGCGAGGCAAATAAACTTTCAAGTGATCTTAAAAACTAATTAACTCACACGCATAAATACCGACTGCTTATACATAAGTTATCACACACACAACTAATCATGCAGAACCAAGTGCCTCTGCACTTACAGTAATCTTCTCTAGACTCTGCAAAAAACAAGACTTCAAAGGCGTATAACCTGGTTTTAACCTGGCAGTATATTTTGTCCATCTCACTTGACACTTACAAACTGTATCATTTGTTAGAGATTGTTCATACTTCGAGAGACACTTATGCTTATCCCGCGTGTTTTCCAGGTTGCTTGTATACTCGTTTCGTATACAATGTAGTGGTTGAGTTGGGTTTGAAATGTTGGTTAAGTTGGGTTTGAAAATACAAAAAAATTACAGTCGAGCTCGAATTGGTCATTTTAAAGCTACAGTGAAATCCTGCCTAATAAGACATACATTAACAGCAAAAAAATGAACTGGATTCAAAAACATAGGCCTATTAGGGAGCTTTAGCAACGACTACGCGAGTACGAGATTTGCTCGCGTGGTAGGAAATCACCGTGGTCGTTCTCGTTACCGTTCAAAAGTTGCTTTTATAGTCGTAGACAAACAACGAAAGAAAAAGTTCATATAAACTAAATTTCCTGCAGGCCAAAATCCATTACAAAATGCATGTGCAAATAAGTCATAACATTAAAAACAAGCCAGATATTTAATACTAATAGATTATTTGCGCCGGATAAACGCTACAAATTATTTTTGAAAAACAAAAACAACCAGCTTTCTTTGTGTTTTTGAAAACTCGCAGTGAGGACTACGAGATTTCTCCACAATTTCGTACTCAGATGGGGGACGGCTACGACTTTTTCGCCTCAGTATCTGGGATGGCCTAAGCATACAGCATGCGTTTCGCTTGCCAAATCTCGTACTCGTAGTCGCTGCTAAAGCTCACTATTATTCCATCGGGAACGGAGATAATGATCTTTCTAAACGGCTACCCCCAACGTATACACACCCATTTCGTCCCCGACAATGATATTAATTCATACTGCAAATATGATAAATTATAAATTAAACACGTGATGTTAAACACAAACCTCGAATGTGTACCAGCAATCGTAATATAGAACACCAGGCTTTGGTTTGTAAGTTGTAAAACTTTTGTTGGTGAAAATATTCTTAAAAACAAAATAAATCGTTGTGTTATTTTCGTTCCAACTATTATGTTAAAAAGTTTTAATTTATCAAGCAATATTGCCATTCTCTTTTTAAGATTCTATATTCGATTTCGTTCCGTTTTATCGAAGCAATTCTTTCTTCAGCGAATATCTTCCAAAAATATAACCCTTCTTGTCTTTCTGTATAAGGTTGTGACAAATCTTAATCGGAACGACTATTGCAAAATGGATACGTGATTATTCTGCAAGATATGCGTGTTGTCTGAATGCAAACAATTTTTTAACTGAACGATACAACGTTTATTCCTGAATAAAATGTCATGCAGGCATGTTTATCTTTAGTATTTAGCCTGGTCCCTTACTCATATTGCAAATAATCTTATGTTTTCCAAAGTTTACAACCACGGCATAACTAAAATGTAAACAACCTTCTATAAGCAAACACGTTTCTCAGATATAGTGGTTTTAAAGACTAGTGATTGTAAATTGTATATACCCTTTAACAAATATAAAACATTTTCCGTGTTGATATACAGTTATAACAACACGAGTGGAAATTGGGAAAACGAGAAATGGTGTGTTTTCACACAATTTCGAGTTTTCCCAATTTCCACGAGTGTTGATATAACTATATATCAATACGGAAAAAAGTTTTATATTTGTTTAAGGTGGTCTTCCACCCAAATTTTCCAATATTCGTTATTTTTTAGAAAAACGTAAAAATGTAGTCTTTATAGCGTTCTTTATAAAATCCGTGTAATTTTAAGAACGAAAATGTACCGTAAACCAGAGAAATCCAGCAAATTCTACACCTTCGTAGGGTAAAACCACGATTTTACCCGGAGCGATAAAGATATGCGATTGGTTTAGTCTATTGTTCCATTTTCAATTATATTGTTCTATCTAAGTTATTCTAATATATGCAAAAACTTTAAAATCGCTTTTCTCACATGAGCATTTTGCGAAATACTAAAAACTCTCCTACTGTTCATACTGAATCAATTCGTTCGAAATTTTCAGAGTTTATTTGCTTGTTACATAGCCATGTCATGGACCTAAAAAACTTCATATATCAGCAATATACATTGCAAGAGTAGCCTTATAAGAACTCCTTTCTTCATATAATTTTAAAAAAGTAAAATATGAAGGCCTTATTATATTACTTGTATATTTTTTAGGTTCATGACATAGATCGATGTATTAAGTGTCCATTAAAGCTGTTTCTAAAATCCTCGGTAAATTAGTTTGGCTCACATCATTTTTGGAGCAAACCCTATATTTTACCCTATAGCGAGGCCTATCTTAGTTACTATGGCAACGACGAATGTAAAAGTTACTGATCCTGCGTCAGCTGAGGATATTCCATCATATTTGACTCAAATATGATGATAAAACCTTTAAATTGAAAAAAATGTTTTTAGGGTGGAAGACCCCCTTAATAATATAGCAATGTCAAAAGCCCGAAGAATAAGAACAATTTCCGTGTTCAAGCGCCGGAAAATTTCCCGTGTTGACATGGAGTTATATCAACACGGCTCTTAGCCAATGAGCGTTCAGAATTTACAAATGCTATATTATAATATTAAATATAACTACACTAAGCTAGTAAAATAGGAAATAGTATTTCAACAAATCAGGACAAATAAAACTAATTAAGACGATGTTATGCGAGTAAAAATGTTGGTGTAATACATATTCATAGAAATTTTACTGTCCAAGATTACGGGTTAAATTCTAATCAATACTGCATTATTTCAGCCACAACCAGCATCCATTTTTCAAAAAGAATTTATAGAAATGTTAAGTTCACTCTATAAACGACTTTCTTCAGTTTCCTGCATGTATGTTTCTAAAATCCGGCTCATTCAATTCCTAGCAGCCCGCCATATTTTTGAGATCAGTGGGATGACCAATTTTTTGAGATCAGTTTGGACGATCATCTATTAAACTCAATTTTGATTAGATTTACCAGTTAAAACTTTATTTGCCAAGTTTTGACTGTCATTTTGGCTCGCTCCTAGTAGAGTCAATGGCAGAATGTGCCACAAAACGCCGACTGGTTTCATATCTTGGGAAGTAATGTAGACGTCGTCTTATTTCCTCGTTTTTAATCGGTATGCATAATGCAACGTTTAACTGCCAAACAACATAATGTATTGGGTGTGACAGTTTGGAAATAAGCACACTTACGTAAATCTCCTAGTGACATTTCGAGCCATTTACACGAGTTTTACAAGGGTGCATGCCATGGCCATCATGTCCCAAATTTCTGGTAATACGTTATATACGCATGCTCGGAGATAAACAATAAAGCGTACATGCTTTCATTTTTTAAATCCGTGCGTTCATTTTTCATTAATTTGCATTGTCTGGGTTACTTGAAAACTTTACATGCTTTTTACAAACACTAGCTATTTCATTACAATAAACATAAATTGTAACCAACTGCAATGAAATCACATTATGACCATTGGGGACAACCCGCATCTCGCATGTACCCTGAAACTGCACCGCGTTGTCAGTTCTTGCGCCATTATCCTTTTTTTCAATTTTCGTAGTATCTTTCCTATTCCGAAAAGTTTAATTTTTCAGATTATTGCAAATTTAAAGGACGCACATACCTTTTTGTGAAGTTTCTCTTTTTCTTGAAGAATGAGCTGTTCAAAATTAGTAGCACACCACGACTGACGGGGTGATAACCGAAAAAACTCACGTATATAAGCGTGATCGTGATATTTTAATTGGACTGTAAAGAAATAAAACAATAACTTAGAAATATTTTAAACATAGGCGGCGGAACGGGGAGGGGGCTAGGGGGACGATAGCCTCCTCCCCCCGCCCCCACACCAATTTAATGGCGGATATTTTATTGGAGTTAGCCCCTCCAAAATAAAAACAGTTCCGCCGCCACTGATTTAAATAATCAATTTATGCACTGTTCATTACAAAGGTTTCAATCAATGTAATAAGGTATCAACCCTGGTACACAAAAAACACCCAACTCCCAGAGCCAAAGGCGAGTAATAATCTATAGATGGTTCCCATATCACTTGTGTAAGTAATTTATACCAAATCATTTAAAGAATGCAATTAATTAAATAAATAATGACAGGGACGTGCCACGTGGAGTGTATTTTACAGGTCTTTCAGGTCGCAAATGCGACCTAATGATAGAGATGGCTTCTTTAATATTTGAGCCTATTTTACCAATAATTGGTTACCAATCCAACTAGGACTCAACATCAACAACCTGACTGATCTAAATGGGATTTCGCATGTTACCCTGTTATCTAGGGGTTCCCCTGTGAATCATGGCTGCCACAACACTTTATGCATGCAGCTCAGATCAGAATGATAAAACTAGCTCAGCTTAAAACTGTAATTTTTGATACTTTGCCGATGTATATTTTGAATGGTTTGAACTTACTGAAGATGGGAGAGTAAAATGGACGGGCAGTCTGGAGAATTTATTGGAATTTGTTGGCAATTCTAGGGAATGTTTTGTGACCAACTTATTTGCATGTCACTAG
This sequence comes from Paramuricea clavata, assembly GCA_902702795.2. Taxonomy (NCBI): domain Eukaryota; kingdom Metazoa; phylum Cnidaria; class Anthozoa; order Malacalcyonacea; family Plexauridae; genus Paramuricea; species Paramuricea clavata. The sequence continues at coordinate 4,778 of CACRXK020002857.1, read as the reverse complement.
GGCTAAGGCATTTCGTAACAACGGAATTACGATCACTTGGTATGCGAATAAAAGGTTTTGTTTCATGGCGATGTGGGTAACAAATTGATGTATCTGGCTTCAAAGAATGAAGAATAAAAATTTTATGAAAAATCAACCAGGATGGCCTCGATTGCAAATTAGCAAATAATTTACTTATTTTGAACTATATTAGCTATACGCTCTAACAATTGCCAGCAATGTATAAAATGACCACACCTAGCAGAATTGGCGTAAATTCCCGTCAGGAGACACAAATCAGACCGAAAGACAAAAATTAGGCGACCCGAACTGTACGAATTTCGTTGAGAGTCATGGCAGAGGAAGAGCACTATCTTGTTCAGGCCTCGATCATGCCGAAGTCTTACTACAAGATCCTCCAGTAGCGCAACAACGGCAACAAATCCCGGAAGATTTGGAGGAATAACTGTGTTCCTTATATTGTAATGGTAATATGCCTATGGTAATATGCCCGTGCATGAGCGCCTTATACGAGTTTAATTGTATATGGCTCCCCTCCGTTATAGGGTGGCTAATCAAGGCGGGTTATAGTATTGCTTGTGAAATTTGAGTTAATCCAGTTTTTAGTGAAGCCGTATGTTGTCAAAAATAAGTGTCTTGATGTGGTATATGGCGTCTTGTGCCTTATCTTTTGAAATCTTTAAACCCATTCACAACAACAGTATAGGCCCGCTCGTGGGCGGCAATGCTAATTCGAAGGCTGGTTATTTATCGTTGAAATGAATAACTGATTGTTGGTACATGCATGTGTGTCGACGAATTGGATAATCTAATATGGGAACAACCCGTCTACAGCGCCCCGTGACAAATATGTCGTGGGAAGGTTTGAGCTGTGTGAAATGACTATATTTGTTTGGTATACATGTGTAACCAGTGCCCCGTAGAATACTTCATAATACGGGGAGCTTGAACTTGTGTGAATGATTGTTTATTCAGCTATATGAATGTGGTTTTGTCTACAGCGCCCCGTGAAAAATATGTCGTGGGAAGGCTTGAGCTGTGTGATATGACTATACTGATTTGTTTGGTACATGTGTAACCAGTGCCCCGTGGAATACTTGATAATACGGGAAGCTTGAACTGGTGTGAATGATCGTTTATTCAGTTATGGAAGTGGTTTTGTCTGCAGCGCCCCCCGGTCAATTTATCGCTAGAAGGCTTGAGCTGTGTGAAATAACTATCTGTATTTGGCATATGTGTAACCAGTGCACCGTAGCAGCCTTGCTCATGCGGTAAGCTTTAGCTGGTATGAATGCTCGTTTATTTTATATGACTGCATGCTGTGGTGTTATATATAGCGCTCCATGATAAACATGTCGCGGGAATATTTGAGCTGTGTGGAATGACTGTCGTTACTGGGCATGCGTGTAATTAGTGTCCATGAGAAATAGATTTGATAATACAAGAGGTTTTGTATAGGTCTGTTCTATGTTGACATGCTGTGGTTTGAATTGAGTAGCTTTGTTAGAAAGAAATAGAAAAGAATACATTTGTTCCCAAAAAATATTTACAATGGGAATATAGTTAAAATACAATAATATAAAGGAGCTAGGGACCTTTTGAAATCCTGTTGGACTTCTGATATAAGGCCCCTATATTATTTTGAATAAAATAAAATACATCAATCTAAATTGGTTTAATATATATCATATATGTTAATTTTTTTCTGTGTTGGTGTTGTGTACTCAGGTGAATAATATGTTTGGGATGTTACACTGACTGCATATCCACACCGGGCGAGCTTGAAAAATATGCCCGGCCACGGTGGGATTCGAACCTACGACTTTTGGAATACTGGCCCAATGCTCTTCCAACTGAGCTACGCGGTCAGGACGGTTCGAGTAAGTGATACTTCGGAACAGTATCTAGTTCCTTCAATACCAATATGTTCTAGTAATATGAATTTTTTTCTGTGTTGGTGTTGTGTACTCAGGTGAATAATATGTTTGCGATGTTACTCTGAGTGCATATCCACACCGGGCGAGCTTGAAAAATATGCCCGGCCACGGTGGGATTCGAACCTACGACCTTTGGAATACTAGCCCAATGCTCTTCCAACTGAGCTACGCGGTCAGGACGGTTCGAGTAAGTGATATTTCGGCACAGTATCTGGTTCCTTCAATACCAATATGTTCTAGTAATATGAATTTTTTTTTTCTCTGTGTTGGTGTTCTGTACTCAGTTGAATAATATGTTTGCGATGTTACTCTGAGTGCATATCCACACCGTGCGAGCTTGAAAAACATGGCCCGGCCACGGCCCGACTCGAACCTACGACCTTTGGAATACTAGCCCAATGCTCTTCCAACTGAGCTACGCGGTCAGGACGGTTCGAGTAAGTGATATTTCGGCACAGTATCTAGTTCCTTCAATACCAATATGTTCTACTAATATGAATTTTTTTTCCTGTGTTGGTGTTGTGTACTCAGGTGAATAATATGTTTGCGATGTTACTCTGAGTGCATATCCACACCGGGCGAGCTTGAAAAACATGCCCGGCCACGGCCCGACTCGAACCTACGACCTTTGGAATACTAGCCCAATGCTCTTCCAACTGAGCTATGCGGTCAGGACGGTTCGAGTAAGTGATATTTCGGAACAGTATCTAGTTCCTTCAATACCAGTATGTTCTAGTAATATGAATTTTTTTCTGTGTTGGTGTTGTGTACTTAGGTGAATAATATGTTTGCGCTGTTACTCTGAGTGCATATCCTCACCGGGCGACCTTGAAAAATATGCCCGGCCACGGTAGGATTCGAACCTACGACCTTTGGAATACTAGCCCAATGCTCTTCCAACTGAGCTACGCGGTGAGGACGGTTCGAGTAAGTGATATTTCGGAACAGTATCTAGTTCCTTCAATACCAATATGTTCTAGTAATATGAATTTTTTTTCTCTGTGTTGGTGTTGTGTACTCAGGTGAATAATATGTTTGCGATGTTACTCTGAGTGCATATCCACACCGGGCGAGCTTGAAAAATATGCCCGGCCACGGTAGGATTCGAACCTACGACCTTTGGAATACTGGCGCAATGCTCTTCCAACTGAGCTACGCGGTCAGGATGGTTCGAGTAAGTGATATTTCGGAACAGTATCTAGTTCCTTCAATACCAATATGTTCTAGTAATATGAATTTTTTTTTCTCTGTGTTGGTGGTGTGTACTAAGGTGAATAATATGTTTGCGATGTTACTCTGAGTGCATATCCACACCGGGCGAGCTTGAAAAATATGCCCGGCCACGGTGGGATTCGAACCTACGACCTTTGGAATACTAGCCCAATGCTCTTCGAACTGAGCTACGCGGTCAGGACGGTTGGAGTAAGTGATATTTCGGAACAGTATCTGGTTCCTTCAATACCAATATGTTCTAGTAATATGAATTTTTTTTTTCTCTGTGTTGGTGTTGTGTACTCAGGTGAATAATATTTTTGCCATGTTACTCTGAATGCATATCCACACCGGGCAAGCTTGAAAAATATGCCAGGCCACGGTGGGATTGGAACCTACGACCTTGGGAATACTAGCCCAATGCTCTTCCAACTGAGCTACGCGGTGAGGACGGTTCGAGTAAGTGATATTTCGGAACAGTATCTAGTTCCTTCAATACCAATGTGTTCTAGTAATGTGAATTTTTCTGTGTTGGTGTTGTGTACTCACATGAATAATATGTTTGCGATGTTGCTCTGAGTGCATATCCACACCGGGCGAGCTTGAAAAATATGCCCGGCCACGGTGGGATTCGAACCTACGACCTTTGGAATACTAGCCCAATGCTCTTCCAACTGAGCTACGCGGTCAGGACGGTTCGAGTAAGCGATATTTCTGAACAGTATCTAGTTCCTTCAATACCAATGTGTTCTAGTAATATGATTTTTTTTCTGTGTTGGTGTTGTGTACTCAGGTGAATAATATGTTTGCGATGTTACTCTGAGTGCATATCCACACCGGGCGACCTTCAAAAATATGCCCGGCCACGGTAGGATTCGAACCTACGACCTTTGGAATACTAGCCCAATGCTCTTCCAACTGAGCTACGCAGTCAGGACGGTTCGAGTAAGTGATATTTCGGAACAGTATCTGGTTCCTTCAATACCAATATCTTCTAGTAGTATGAATTTTTTTTTTCTCTGTGTTGGTGTTGTGTACTCAGGTGAATAATATGTTTGCCATGTTACTCTGAGTGCATATCCACACCGGGCGAGCTTGAAAAATATGCCCGGCCACGGTGGGATTCGAACCTACGACCTTTGGAATACTAGCCCAATGCTCTTCCAACTGAGCTACGCGGTCAGGACGGTTCGAGTAAGTGATATTACGGAACAGTATCTAGTTCCTTCAATACCAATGTGTTCTTGTAATATGAATTTTTTTTTTCTGTGCTGGTGTTGTGTACTCAGGTGAATAATATGTTTGTGATGTTACTCTGAGTGCATATCCACACCGGGCGAGCTTGAAAAATATGCCCGGCCACGGTAGGATTCGAACCTACGACCTTTGGAATACTAGCCCAATGCTCTTCCAACCGAGCTACGCAGTCAGGACGGTTCGAGTAAGTGATATTTCGGAACAGTATCTGGTTCCTTCAATACCAATATCTTCTAGTAATATGAATTTTTTTTTTCTCTGTGTTGGTGTTGTGTACTCAGGTGAATAATATGTTTGCCATGTTACTCTGAGTGCATATCCACACCGGGCGAGCTTGAAAATATGCCCGGCCACGGTGGGATTCGAACCTAC
>CACRXK020002856.1:0-39976 GCA_902702795.2 Paramuricea clavata | reverse complement strand
AATACGATGAATATCAATCAAAATAGCTTTACATTAGTTACAAAATTTCCCCGGTCCCTAAACTATATCAGTAACATGCAAAGTGCAAAAGCAAATTTTTAGCCGAGTTATATACTATGTTCACAAATATTCACATGTAGCACGATATACATATGCCTTTTGCCGACCGAAGAGCTTTATATGCCTACTGCAATCAAGAAATTTGATCAGTGAACGACGCCCTGGTTTATCTGAAAACACGGAGCGAAACATTTTTTTCACTGACTAGGCGATATTTCCAATGATTGCTTACAGTCAGGCCCGTAACTAGGTACGATTCAATCGAGTCGGTAACTTGGTAAGAATATTCGTGAAAAATTTAAATCAAATTTAATGACAGACTGTAGTTCTCTCCATGTGAAGAAGAATTCTTGCCCTACAGTGACGTAAGAAGTGGGAGCCTGGCCCAATAATAGAAGTGCGGGCCAGCGCCCCAAATATTACAACAATTGGGCACAAACACGTTTTTATTATGCATCTGATCATGTTCGACCAAGAATTGGGGCACGGATTCAGGGCAAACTACAATATAAAATTATAGTTCGATTGTGTCACTGTTTATGAATTTGATTTTTCGTTTGAACTGCTCCCAGAGTGCAGGAAATAGTGCTTCTAAGCCTTAGAAAATCAAAAATTTTCTGGGGGAGCATGCCCCCAGATCTCCCCCCCACCCGAGAAGTGTCTTGGTCAATCAAAAATCCTAGTTACGTGCCTGACAGTTCCTGTAACATTCGCATCTGCCGAGCGCAGCATTTCAAAGCTGAAATTATTGAAAACTGTTAAGCGTTCATTAATCGGAATCAGGAACGCCTCGGTGAACTCTTGACTCTTGCGTGTGAGCGCGATCTAACAGACACGATCGATCTCGACGAAATCGCTAATCCGGGGTCAAAACTGACAAAGCGCGGACAATTAATGAAAAATACGATGTCTTACAGCAAACTGTACGTATTCTTGCAAAATTCCTAATAAATGACATGAATTTCCATGCTTTGTGCTCAATTTTATTGCAACACACCAACTCACCAAGAGTCGGTCTGGATTCACATTTCAGCGGTGGGTCGGTCTCATTTCGTGATTACACCCCCCTATTCAAAATCAATATGTACGCCCCTGACCACAAGGTGTTGTGGCCCCAACCGACAAAAAGGTTACTGAGCATTTCCGATCGCGCACGACCACAATGTAGGCATGCATGCAGTTGCGGTAAACAATGGTTTAAGATAAAATTCCCCCATATGTGTAAATTTGCGTCAGACTCGCTCGCTCCGCAGCAAAAAAGGTTGGGTGAAATACAATTTTCATTTTCCCGAAAAGTAAAGAAAAATATCCAACTCGAAGTTTAAATTAACTCGAAGTCCAACTCGAAGTCCAACTCGAACTCGAACTCGATTCCAACTCGATGTTACCTAACTCCCAATAGATATACCCATCCAAGCGAAAAATAACCAATATATTAATGGAAATACCTCGAACAAACCTCCTTTTCCCAAGCCCAACCGAATGAAACCACCACCCTATCGAACGGGCCATCGCCACCAATCCCTTGAATGGCTGAGCCATTTGGACTTTGTACACCAACTGTGCAAGAGGTAGGAAATGTGACAACTATGTCTATTTCTACACGAATTACTGCACGGAAATCCCAACCATTTTTTACAACTTACCAAAATCACCATAGACCTTGTGGCTCTAATATACTAAATCTGAAAAATATTGTCATACACAAACCTAATGCCTGTATTACAAAGTCCTCAAAGTCACATTTACCTAATTTCTGCTGTATTAATGCCAGATCGCTGCTTCCAAAAATAGATGAACTCACCCTGTTTTTAAGTCGTCGCCAACCCAGTGTAGTGGCGGTCACTGAATCGTGGTTGAACAGTGACATCGTAGCCTGCGGTGCAGACGCTTCGTATTTCATGATGAAAGGGTTTAAGCGTCTGCGTAATGGAGGGATCAAGCTTGTTCCGTCACGTGGATGTTATGCACAATTAAAATATTAATTAGCGCAAATATTTTTAATAGCTATAATTATTCATGGCGTCTTTATCGTGCGTTTTGTGTTTCTCGTTGTTAACGAAAGCTTGTGATAGAAATTTAGTCGAAAATAAGGGGGAATTTTCAGTAAAAAGCGAGATTCAAGACCTTTATTTTGTTGTTCACCTCACTTCGCAGCATATCTGTCGTGCGTGCTTCAGGACTCTGCAGCAAAGACGAAAATTATCACAAGAATAAGGTTGACGATTTGGAGAACAATCTTCTGCGTAAATACCGCGAAAAGGCTGGAGAAAGGGGACTCGCGATTAAAACAAAATCAACTGCGAAACGTTCGTTGTCGTTTGATAAAAGCGACGATCCGTCGACCCCGTTTAATGAACGTATCGATTGCGAACGAGAAGTCACAGCTAAATGTTTTAAACCAACGTCAAGTTCGACACCGTGCTCTTCATAACAAACATGTCGTAAAGCATCCTGAAAACATTCTCCTTCTAACTTTGCCTCCTCGGCAAACGCCATGTTTTACATGTATTATGTCTTGCTCGCGCTAATTTGGGATAATTAACATTATATTGCATAAATTAACAACTAACCAATCACATTCGATTCCCACGATTTTGGGAACATCCACGTGACTGAACAAGCTTGATCCCTCCATTACGCAGACGCTTAAACCCTTTCATCATGAAATACGAAGCGTCTGCACCGCAGGCTATGACATCGAGGATGGACTCGTTTCGATAAACGGATATAACATTTTTCGTAAAGACCGTTCTGGCCGTCGTGGAGGAGGAATTTGTGTTTATCTACCACAGGGCACCTATGCCAAACGTAGGTTGGACTTGGAACATGAAAATTTAGAATGTCTGTGGCTGTGGCTTCGCCCTACCCGCCTTCCCAGACCGCTCTCTGGTATTGCAGTGTCCATAGTCTATCACCCCCCTGGTTTACCTGTAGAAAACCACCGCCAACTTAATGAATACTTAGTTTTAACAATAGATTCATTACGCAACCAACATCCCAACTGTGGTCTAGTCCTTCTTGGTGATTTTAACGATTTCGATATATCGAATATATTATCAAGCCATAACCTGAAGCAAGTTGTCAAAGTCCCTACAAGAGGTACAGTCATTTTGGATCTGATAATTACGAACCAACCAAACCTGTATGAACCTCCCCAAGTTTTAGCGCCCTTAGGGTCCTCAGACCATAACATTGTAACATGGTCACCCAGTCTAGAGAATACCAATTCTCAAGAACGTACGAAATCTGTCAAACGTCGCATCCGGCGCTATCCAAGGTCTGGGGTTGAAGCTTTGGGGAGATGGATCGCTACACATGTCTGGTTTGGCGAGTTAGGGACTAATCAAACGGTAGACGATTTAACATCATCATTCTCATCGCACCTTACAGAAGCCATTAATCGTATATTCCCTCCTATAACTGTGAAGTGGCATCAAACCGATAAACCTTGGATAACCCCAAGTATTAAAAAACTGATTAAAGACCGACAGAAAGCATTCCATAACCATAATATCCCCCTATGGAAATCTTTAAGATATAAAGTCCAAGAGGAGATTAAGCAAAGAAAGAAATCATTTTATAAAAACAAAGTTCAGCATTTAAAAAACAGCGATAGTCGTAAGTGGTGGAAAATCATTAACAAAATGTCTGGCAAACCGGAAACAACAAAGCCTTTCACCTTAGAACGCGATGGTGAAATCCTAAACAATTTACAAGCTTCCAATGCCCTTAACGAATTCTATACTTCCGTTAACGCTGATATTCCGCCATTAGATGTGAACTTATTACCACCTTTTTTACCATCAAATGAAAGTGTACCTGCAGTTGAATGTTACCAAGTCTGTAAGAAACTCCAAACTGTCCATTCTTTTAAAGCCCCCGGACCTGACAATATTTCACCTCGAATTTTAAAGGAGTATGCTCACGTGCTAGCTGAGCCGATCACCATTATTTTTAATACATCCCTTGCTTCAGGAGTTGTGCCGAGTAGTTGGAAGGAATCGAACATAGTCCCAATCCCTAAAACATGTAAACCGATTGCTGAAGCCGACACTAGGCCTATATCACTAACATCGTGCTTGTCTAAAGTTTTAGAGGATTTTGTAGTATCTTGGCTGATTGAGGATGTAAAAGAAAAAATCGACCCCAGCCAATTTGGTTGCCTGAAAGGGACATCCACCACTTTTTGCCTTCTGGATATGTTACATACTTGGCTTTCCCACCTTGACGGACTCGGTAATCATCTGCGTATTTGTTTCCTAGACTTTTCCAAGGCCTTCGACCGCATAGGTTATAATCTATTAATTGAGAAACTGATAAATTTGGGTGCTAGACGCTCATTAATCCCTTGGATCATCAACTTCCTCTCAAATCGAAGGCAGCGAGTTAAATTTGACGGAGCAACCTCCGACTGGCTACCAGTGAATGCAGGTGTTCCTCAGGGGACAAAACTAGGTCCAATCTTGTTCCTAGTAATGGTCAATAACCTGCGAATCACTTCTCCCGACACTAGAATGTGGAAATACGTAGACGACGTTTCAACCTCTGAGAGTCTTAGCAGAAATTGCACCTCTATCACTCAATCAACCCTTAATTCAGTTCAGTTGTGGGCTTCCGATAATTGGATGAAACTTAATATAAAAAAATGCAAAGAGCTTCGTGTTAGTTTCCTTGGAGAAACCCCCCAATTAATGCCTCTGGTAATCGATGGACACCCAATTGAGACAGTGCGTTCACATAAAGTACTGGGACTCACGATCCAAAACAACCTGAAATGGGATGAACATATCCATGAAATAGTCTCGAAGGCATCCAAACGATTGCATATCCTCCGGGTGTTGCGCCGAAGTGGTATTCCTCCTGCAGACCTTCTCACTGTGTATATTGCGTTAATACGCTCAATCCTTGAATACTCTTGTGAAGTTTGGCACAACTCTATCTCATGCTATTTATCTGACAAACTTGAAAAAATCCAAAAGCGAGCCTTGCGTATTGTATACCCTGAACAAACTTACAAAGATGCTTTGCTGTCGGCTGGTATCACCAAATTGGAGACTAGACGTGAAGACCTATGTTTGAAGACACTCACGAAGATAACCAGAGGTGGTCCGCTTACACAACACGTGACACGGACTAGATCGAACGAGCATAATTATTTTATTAGATCATTAAATAATTTATCAACTTATAAATGTCGAACCGATCGGTTTAAAAATAGCTTTTTCCCAAATACAATTAATATCGCTAATAGTAAATAGTGACTGGTGAGACTTGATTTTAACTTTGTTCTAACAACCATTGTAAATAATCTTATATTATTATAGTATTTTAATGTAAGCAATTTGTACTTCACTTTATGTGCGAATTTGTGCTATTAAACATCATCTTATCTTATCTTATCTTATCTTATATATATATATATATATATATATATATATATATATATATATATATATATATATATATATATATATATATATATATATATATATATATATAGATATATATATATAATATATATTATATAGATATATATATAGATAGATTATATATATATAGATAGATTATATATATATAGATAGATTATATATAGATATAATCTATCTACACAGCAAAAAATCATTTTCTTATTTTAAGAAAAAAAAAACTTGTTTTAAGAAAATTTTCTTGAAATAAGAAAATATTTTCTTGGGAGAATAACAAGAAAATTTTCTTAATAAGAAAAATTTTCTTTAGAAAATTTTCTTATTAAGAAAATTTTCTTGAGAGAAAATTCTTAAATTGAGAAAATATTTTCTTATTTTAAGAAAATATTTTCTCAAATCAAGACATTTTTTTTCTTAATAAGAAAATTTTCTTGTTATTCTCCCAAGAAAAAAGTTTTCTTGAAATAAGAAAATTTTCTTAAAATAAGAAAATAATTTCTTATTTTAAGAAAATAATTTCTCAAAACAAGAAATTTTTCTTAAAAAGAATTTTCTTATTAAGAAAATTTTCTTGTTATTCTCCCAAGAAAAAAAATTCTTGAAATAAGAAAATTTTCTTAAAATAAGAAAATAATTTCTTATTTTAAGAAAATAATTTCTCAAAACAAGAAATTTTTCTTAAAATGAATTTTCTTATTAAGAAAATTTTCTTGTTATTCTCCCAAGAAAAAAAATTCTTGAAATAAGAAAATTTTCTTAAAATAAGAAAATAATTTCTTATTTTAAGAAAATAATTTCTCAAATCAAGAATTTTTTTTTAAAAAGAATTTTCTTATTAAGAATGTGTTGTTTGGGTGTTTATATGTACAGGTACTCAGGTGAATATTGTTTTTGATGTTACTCTGAGTGTATTATGCAGTTAGCAGAGCATTGGACTAGTGTCCCAAAGGTTGAGGGTTCGATTCCCACCATGGTCAGGCTAACTTTTTAGCCTGCCCGGTGTGGATATACACTTAGAGTAACATACAAAACATCAAATTATTGTCAATTTATACAAGTTCTTTTTTCAGCTGCACTGTTACACAACTAGGTGTAGTTCTGATTGCACAGGAATGTGTTGTAGCAAATTTAAGTTCTCCTGAAGACCTGAAGCAGTAATTTTTCAACTCTTTCCACATGACAAGCAATATTATCTGACAAACCGTTTGTTCAAAGTCCATAGATTTCTTTATAATGCACATTAAACACTGTTCCAAACACATCATGCAAATGCCACTGGAGATCCATCATATATACATCCTTATACAGCTAGTAATCTGTAAAAGTTTACTTACATATTGAGAATGTAAGCATCACTCTAAGTATTATATGTGGTGTATACAGAAATATAAATGAATTTATTAGCGATTTTCAGCAGCCTTTCGTGCTTGTATTCGACTTTTCTGCTTTGCTTGGGGGACAACCTTAATTGAAATAGCTATATATATACAAAATTGCAAGAACAATAGACCTGGAGACTTGCTTGCTAATCTGAATCATGCACTCCTCAGTTACCTAAGTTAACTACATTAAAAAGCATAGACGGATTTTGTGTGGGGGGGTGCTACCCCCCCCTAATATTATCTATAACTCCTCCCCCAAACAAAATGACCACCCCTCCAAAAAACTATTTCAACACCCCACCCCCCCCCAACATTTGGCATAATAAAAAATAATTAAATAGTCCACTCCAACACGCAGAGTGTTGATGATATAAAATAAACGTAGGAGTACACTCAAATAGAAAAAGACAGTGCATTCACTGGTTTATTGGAGCAATTGTAAAGTTTTGAAACTCTATTATCTCCCCTGAATAGAGTTTGCAGTGCCTTCTCATGCAAATAGCTTGCTCGGAAGGAACATTTGGATTTTTTACGAACATTATTTTTAGTTTTTAATGCTTTTAGAAAATAGACTTGCCTAGATTTAATCTTTATGCCCCAATTATTATTTACATCGGAGTTGCATCATAAAATGTATTCGGATTCAAACGACACAATGTCAATGACTTTATAAAACTGGTAAAATTATTGGCCTATTAGGTTCATTTTACGTTTAACACTCCCAAGTCTCATCAGACAATCGGACATGCCAAATCCATTGATATGACCACTTCAAAAAACTTTTTCAAAGCTAGGAATCATGATTTTTTTTAAATTTCTCCAGGGATACTTTGTTTTCTGCTCTCTAGACTCCCCCTCACATCTCTAGTGCTCCACCTCTAGAATATAGACCTTACTGGGGTATGGTGACACTTTGTGATGCTTCAGTCACCTGCTCACGGCTCACCCCCCCCCCCTAAAATTTCTGGCACCATGCACCACAGTAAAAAATATGAAAATCTGTCTATGTTAAAAAGATAGACGAGTATTAATTTTATGACTTATTATTTATAATATAATTCATTTATAATATAATTCATTAATATAATTAATTTAATATTATTTATAATATAATATCATTCTTATCTAATACAAAGGGTTTATTGTTTAATGTTATAATCGGCCAATCACCTGTTCATATTGGTAGAAGACGAAAGAGGGAGTATTAAACTACATATGTTTTATATAAATTTTATTAAGCAGAGACATGGCTGTAGGCAGATACAGATGTCCTGGATTCAGTTATCATTTTCTTGTGGCAAGTGCCCAGTAGACTATTATCCCTTATTCATGCACCAAAGCTGCATATTAAGAAATGTAATAATTTGTCCAATACCATATCACACAGTTACTGACAGTATAGTTTACTTCCGGTTGCTGTTCATGGTTCTTTAAACCAGCTGTACAATGTATTTATATGGAAGCTGGGCTGGACCGCTTAGCGGGACAGCCCGGTAAGCAAGATCTTACTGCATTAGGTATATTTATCTAGAAAAAATTATCATGTGTTTATATGGATCCACAAGCAGGCTGGCTCTGATGCCACAATGTTGCTTATTGGGATGAAAATTTCTCCACATATACACTCACAAGCAGGCTGGGCCAGGATGAATGTTCAAAGATGCCGAGCTGCAAGCTATTTTTAACAACTGTCAAAACAATGTCAACATAACAAAATTGTCCCGGCGAGCAGGATGGCATTTTCTCATATAAACACAATCTTGAACTGTATAGTGATGCACCGATATATGGAAATTCACAGATATTCTGATAACTGATAATAAAAGACCAATACTTTGCCGATACCAATAATACATGTCATTTCACGAAATTCAAAGATGACTGATACACCAATATGGATATCAGTACATCAGTAGGCGAGTTACCCGGCAAGGTGAGTTACTCACTCAGGCAGGACAAAAAAGCAGTCTATTTATATGAAATCAAGTTACCCATTATTGCTGCGCAATGACAAAATACAAACACAATTTGGATCATTCAAAAGGTTTAAAAAACATGATTACAAAATAGGCAAGAATAAGCTGCTAGAAATAGAGGAAAGCTATAAACATACCTAATGATTTGTATGTATTTTTGGGCTATTATTTTAAATGAAAGGCATATACATTCTATCTAGGGTTGCAGAGTTTCCCTGGTGAAGTATAGTAAGTCGGGAAAACTAAACATTCTCTACAGTAGCCAAGTTACCCGGCAAGGCAAGTAGGAAAATCCTACATTAGACAGAGTAAACAATAAAGTAGGCTGCAATTCAGTTATTCAGCTATCTATACACTGAAAATATCAGATTAAATGCTGTCATTCTCCTGTAATTCCAATCTTTATTCAAGTATTAAAATGCTAACAGATCTTCAAAAACATCCGTATGTATAATATCTTATTTCATATCACTATATAGCCTTTAGTCTTGACATTTGAAAGGTCTAGCAAAGTGCCAATGTCAAAGGCAATTTAATATTGTCAAATTGTTAATATTAGTGCGTAAATTAGAATGGAATTCACAATAATAGATATGAATTTATATTTTAATCTTTCGTCCCTTGCCTGAAAGCAACATTTGCATGTTTTATATGCAAAACGAACGCGGCAAATTCAAACATTCAATGGAATATTTTCACACTTCGCTCAAGTAAACAGTCATAATCACTACATTATTTCGCAATGAATCTGTTTAAATAACAAGTCAAATATACAAATAGTCTTACCTGTGGTATCTGAGCAACATTTCAAGGACTTTCTGATGCTTTTCCCATCGTTATTTGCCATTTAAATTGCCTTGAAGGCGCCTTTTTAATGCCATGGATATTTATATAAAATTTTTCATAAAAATGTAAAACGACGCTATCCCGCGATGCTCCGCGTTCTAAAAGGTAAACTAGGTACCAGGCGTTTAGTGAATACGCGAACTATGGCGAACTATTCCTGCTTGGATAAAAATTCCGGAGGCAAAAATTCTCTTCAACGATTCAATAAAACTGAAACGAGCTCAAATTTTGGAAACGAAATAAGAACAAAGTGACTATATTACCGGCAGCCGGTCAAACTCTCAAAAGGTTATAGGGTTAGGGGTTAGGGTTAGAGAAGGGTTTGGGATTAGGGATCGGTTTATCTATCTCATACTGAAGATTCAACTTTAACTATATAGTCAATGTACTGCCGTCCATTTAGTATTTGATCAACCGTGAGCTGCCGGTCATATAGTCTCTTCAATTCGAAATAAAAACTACAAATTTACCTGACGCAATAAGATATACGTTGTTCTAAGTCTTGTTAAGATATAAGTTGTCCTATAACACTAGGATTTTACATTTTCTTGCTTCGAAAATTTAAGTAATAATGTCTTACTATTTTATAATTTTGTATTTTAAGAATTTCATTTCTTGTCTTACGAACATATTCTTAAAGTAAGAAAATCGTATTTTCTTATTTTAAGAAAATGTTTTCTCATTAAGAAAGTAAGAAAATCGAATTTTCTTATTGTAAGAAAATGTTTTCTTATTAAGAATTTTTTTTCTTATTTTAAGAAAAAGATATCTTGGGATTCAAAAATTTCTTATTTCAAGAATTTTTTTTCTTACTAAGAAAATTATTTTCTTATTTTAAGATTTTTTTTCTTAAATTAAGAAATTTTTTTCTTAATAAGAAAATGATTTTTTGCTGTGTACGCGTGTGGTCTCTTGACAAAGAAGCAAAATTACGTTGATATATTGCGCGAGTTCTTAAGAACGAAGCAACAACATATTGTTATATTATTGATATAAGAAATGTCTATTGACTTGCATATTATTTTTCCATTGGATGCAGTTGATCTCTTGAGAAGGAAGGAACAACATATTATATTGATATATTGCGTGTAGGTTTCTTAATTTAAGAAGGAAAGAACAACATATTATATTGCTATATGATATATTGCGTTAGTTCTTAAGAATGAAGCAACAACATTATATATTATATTCATTTATTCATATAAGGATCTTCCCGTTCCCGTGTTATGTACGCATGCATGGTCCCATGAGAACGAAGCAAAATTATGTTGATATAGTGCGTGAGTTAATTCTTGACTTAAGAACGAAGCAACAATATATTATATTATTGATATAAGGATCTTCCCGTTCCCGTGCCATGTATGTGGTCTCTTGAGAACGAAGGAAAATTATATTGATATATTGCGCGTCTCTTGAGAACAAAGGAACGTTTCTTAAGCGAACGTTCACAACATATTATATTGATATATTGCGTGATTTCTTAAGAACGAAGCAATTACAACATGTTATATCATGATTGATATAAGGATCTTTCCTTTCCGCGTTATATAAATGTGGTCTCTTGAGAACGAAGCAACAACATATTATATTGATATATTGCGTGTAGGTTTCTTAATTTAAGAAACAAACAACAACATATTATATATTGCTATATGATATATTGCGTGAGTTTTTAAGAACGAAGCAATAACATATTGTTATATTATTGATATAAGAAATGTCTATTGACTTCCATATTATTTTCCCATTGGACCAATTGACAGGTAATTTTCCAATGGAAAGGCTATTTTGTCCATTGGATCCAATGGACAGGTAAAATTCTATTGGACAATAATTGGTCCATTGGATCCATTGGATCCATTGGACAATTGGAACATCTCTCTGGTTT
Source organism: Paramuricea clavata (assembly GCA_902702795.2). Taxonomy (NCBI): domain Eukaryota; kingdom Metazoa; phylum Cnidaria; class Anthozoa; order Malacalcyonacea; family Plexauridae; genus Paramuricea; species Paramuricea clavata. The sequence goes on along the minus strand of CACRXK020002856.1, from coordinate 28,395 downwards.
CATAATCATGTCCACATGGAGTCTTGCAACCTGTTAATTACGTAATGGTAAAAACGCGGATGCTCTTATCCGGTTGATGCATTGTTCCGATCGGCAACCTTCACATTGTCTGTTATTCGGGTGATGCATAGTTCCGATAGTTGATCCATTGCTGGCCAATGGACATTCCATTTGTCCATTGGATCCAATGGACACGCAAAAGTCCAATGGAAAATTGGAGGTCCATTTGATCCATTTGACAAGTCCAATGGCCTGGAATGTCCAATGGCCTTTTGATTATTCCATTGGACATCTTGCATAGGTATTGGACATGTATGACAATACTAGTACATGATTGAAGAAACAGGAGAGACATTTAATAGTTCTAAATCTAACACTAATGAGGCCTATGATGAATTTCGTAAATTTGGTTTAACAAGTGAACTTGATAAAATAGACCTCTTGTAATAATAATACGTTGCTAGTTAATTAATGTAAATTTGCATATATTTACTGAAATAAATACTGTGTGTCTCATTTGTTGTTCAATCGTTGTGGTGAGAGTATCATGGATAACATAGATATAATTTTTGATGAGTTGAAACGAAATGAAATTGATATTGATAAGCAAACTTTATCGTTTCATATAAATACTATTCTCGCCCGCCATCGAGATCTAAATCGTCCAGTGAATGCTCGTGTTCTAAACCTTGACCAAATCTACAGAGAGATCAATGTAACAAACTTTGGTTGTATTATTGCCTATTTAGCTTTGGTATGTGTACAAAATGATAGCGAGGAATCTATTCGTCACAATGTACAAAAAACCATCGAGGCATGTCGAATTTTTACTATTCCCAAACATAAACGAAGTAAACGTCCAATTTTAATAACACTCTCACTCACACTGATAGCTTTATATATCAGTCTATAATTACTGGCTGCTTCATTTTGTTCAAACCTCTGAAGAGTAAGGATGCCTTGCTGTAAAGGTTTACCACAAATCTCTCTTCGAAACATTTTTCGAAAAGTACGCTGTATATCTGCTTGCTGTGTTGGAAAAATTGTAATTCAAACCTCACACATCGATGGCGGAGAAATATCTAAGCCAGATCTATTTCGATCCAGAAAGCCCCGCAAGTTTTGGTGCCGTAGATTCCATTTATCGCGCCGTGAAAAACGAAGGGAAGTATGACATATCGCGGAATAAAATACGCCAGTGGTTACAAAAGCAAGATGCCTATAGATTGCATAAACCTGTGAGATATCGCTTCAGGCGTAACCGTGTTATAGTTGGAGCCATGGATGATGAGTGGGAGGCAGATTTAGTCATTATTTATTTATTGAATTTATTTATTTAATATATTCGCCCAAATCAGTTTATAAAATTAACAATTTAAATAGAAAATATTTACAATAGTAGGGCTAGGAACCTTCTAGAAACCATAAGGCTTTTGTTTAAGGTCCCTAGTTACAATTCAAATAATATAATATTAAAAGTATGGATTCATTAAGTCAACAGAATAATGGGTACAAGTACGTTTTAACTGTTATTGATGGGGTTGAAGTTGAAGTACGTTTTAACTGTTATTGATTGGGTTGAAGTGATAAAAGCAAAAACTGGGAACAATCTTGTCAAAGCCTTTGAGAAAATAATCAAGAAAGGCCGTAAACCGAAAATGTTTCACATTGATAAGGGGACGGAGTTTATCAATAGACAGTTTCAAACCTTTTTGAATAAACATGGCATTCGATTTTTTACGACGTACAACGAAACCAAGGCATCGATTGTTGAAAGGTTTAATCGCACGCTCCAGACGAAAATGTGGAAATACTTTACAGCGAACAATACACTCAAGTACGTGGACATTCTCCAGAAACTGGTCAAATCTTATAATCACTCGCGACATCGTAGTATTGGTATGAGACCGGTAGATGTGAATAAAAGTAACGAGAATATTGTGTGGCAAACACTCTACGGGAAGGAGTCGAAAAAATCAATCCAGTTTAAGTTTAACATTGGCGACCAAGTCCGGATTAGCAAAGCAAAGCGAACATTTAAGAAAGGATACTTACCCAATTGGACTGAAGAAGTGTTCACGGTAACGAAACGCGTACCTCGACGACCGCCTGTTTACAGGATTGTAGATTATGACGGTTAAGAACTGGAAGGAACAATCGGAACGTGCTGTGTGATTTCAACAACTGAAGATAAACTCGCTGCAGATTATGAACATTCTCAAGAATGATCCATTTTACGGACGTTTTACCATCAGATCGTTTACCTCGCGAAATAAGAACGAGGCCTAGAGGGTATATACTTAACACGGACGCATCCGATATGCCTGGATCACACTGGATTGCAATGTACCTTGCAGAAGATGGCAAAGGGGAATTTTGGGATTCGTATGGCCAGGCTCCTGGATTTTACAATCAGAACTTTACTCAATTTTTGGACAAACATTGCGGCACATTTACATGGAACAGAAGAATTTTGCAAGCCCCTTCATCAGACGTGTGTGGACAATATTCATTATTCTTTGCTTTACATCGATGTAGACGTATTCCAATGTCAACCATTGCAAATATGTTTACGGATAGCAAAGAATGGAATGATGAGCTTGTCCGTGATTTTATAGACAAGTGGTACAAACACTAGATTTAGTTTTAAATAGATTTATTGTAAAATTTTCTCTTACAAGAAATAAATCATTTTAACCATTTATATGGACTACTAATATTGTCTCTGCGTTTTTTCCTCTTTTCTTGCTGCACTCGAAGGGTGGTGGGTAGATTTTCTGGGATACCTTTGGTTTTATATTCGCGAACAATTCCAAGACGGTTTTCGTTTCTCACAATACCTTCGGGTACATTCAAATGTCCGAGAACTTTTGAAAACAATTCGCAGCCGTCGGGGTTGAAATTCTTCCTTTGACGTAGAGAATCATTCACTAAATCAACTATATTTGTCCTAGGAACCAATCTTCCTTTGAACACCATCTGGCCTTGTTCATTCCAACCAATAAGATCCTTATTTGACTTGAGTTTTTTTGATGAGTTGTCGAGCTCTTGACTTCATAGTAGCTGGTACACTATCCATGATATCTGTTTCAATCTCGTCTGAGGGTTCCGGCTCTTCACTGGGCTGTTCTCCTTGAGGTTCTACAGCTTGATCGGTGTGCATCACGTTCACTAGAAGAGGTTTATTCATTCGTTTATCATAAAAGGTTAAATAGCGTTGCAGATTCTGGTCGTATAACTTTGCCTTTTCATCGATTGGTATATCTTGTCGTCGAATAATATATTGCATGTCCGAGTCTATTTCGTTGACCTGTGTCGCCAAAGGGGCCGCGAGAGGTTTCTTTCGCTGTTCAGCCATATGTTCAGGGACAAGTACTAATCGCTTGACGTGCTCCATTATAAAAAGTTAGCCAACTGTTCCAAAACTGAAGTGAGTAGAAACGGTAGAAAACTCTCCCCTTTTTGAACTAGACGGTTTCTTCTTTTTACGATAGGATTTCGTTTGTCAGCCGCAAACTTTATATGCTTGGAATGTGGTGCAAGTTTTTTAGCTGTTTTCAGTTTCAGTTTAATCGTGTCAAACCAAACGTTTAATAGACACTGTCTTATAGCTTCAAACATATCGTCTTCAGCCGCTTTCAAAATAGCTTTTGTCAGTTCAGGTTTACACTTGGCCAATAGTTTCAGAAGTTCGGAGTTCCTCTTCATACAAGCAGACATGATCAAATGAACATTTTACACACGTTCCACTTTCTTATACTCTGGGTTGATAGACATAGTGCGTATCTGTTGGAAAGATCCCGGATCGAATCCGTATCTTGTCAGGACACGTAGGAGTTAGGTCGACAAATAGATACGAATAGGGATCTTTGGTTGCCAGTTGATAGGCTTGTTGAAAAAATTTGGTGTTACTGGGATACAGTTGTTTAGCGAGATGAATAATTTGACTTGCGTCTCGCACTTTTTCGTTAAACATAAATAACTTGCATTGAGAGAAATTGTGCGGTGTTCTTTGCTATGATGAAATAAATTTTGTACAATGTAGATCACACTCAGGTTACCATGATGTGATTTTTTCGTGAATAATTTTGAAATAACTCCGTCCTTCTCACCCATGAAATCATCAATGACATATAAATTGCGTGTTTCGGGATTAATACTATCCAGTATATCATGAGGTAAACCTTTTACAAATTTTATTACAGGCACTAAATTTTGAATTTCTCCAAACGTATCTTAGTACTCAGCATAAAAATACACAATATTTTCTCGAGGTTTGTCTATCATGACATTAACATAACTCAAAAGTTTTTTCACAAATGTAGTTTTGCCTGACTTTGTGCTCCCAGACACGAGAAGGCCAAACGGGTGTGTTAACTGTATGGAGTACATGTTGAAAATGAAATCATATATTTTGGTCGTCACTATTTATATCATGCGTCCAATGAGTCTATACAATTCAGTTAAAACTACTTCCAAGTCCAAAGGTGCACATTTGGCACGTATAAGCAAAGGTTGTCTTTGTGCGGTGGAAAGTTCATGAACACCTGCTAAATGGTTAGATAATTTCAACAAATTTTTCTTGCCACAAATCGGTCCGTCTTTACGCTTTCGAGGCATGATGTAGAATGAAGACCTTACCTGACTCCCATCTCTTATATAAATGTCCCGCACGGGACTTTTTTTTCCCGGAAGTCCCGGAAACGCTCAAAGTGTCCCTGCGGGACTGTTTGTCCCGTGCGGGACTTCTTTTGTCCCTGAAACTCTCCATGGGAGAGGGGGTTTGCCCGAGAGAAATACACAACAAGTTTTTGAAAAAATATATATTGACTATTTACAAACTAAATATCTAAAGGAATTGTTGACACACCGTCCTCCAAAACTTTACGTTTTGGATAAAAATAACTAAAGCGTTTTTAACTTGAACATATGTACACATAGTATTATTTAAAACCCTAAAACCCCTATTTACACCCGACCTACTACGTTTACTTAAAAGCACATCTAAATATTTATCTTTATTAATTACATTATTTTTCTTATTTACACCTTTGCAACTATATTTATCTTTCTCCCCAAAACAATAATACGTCTTACTACGTACATAAAGATACAATTCCATCCCCTTCCCATTCCCATTCCACTTTAAACAATCCCGGTTTTCTCCTGTCGTATTTCGCATGTTCCGTTGTATCGGAACGAGGAGACCAGTTACATTTATCGTTCTCAAACGCCTCTCTTAAACCAGGCTTGACCAATTCTTCAACACTTTCACCACTAATAGCGATATAGGCACTGTCTGTATCCATCTCGCAATACTCATAATCGGAACGGTCAAGGTATGTATCTAAATTCTTAATATAGCTGAAGTGACTACCGTAGAGGTTCAGATACAACGAATTGGAGTAGCTACGGTGGGAGCGCTGTATGAGTTGAGCCACAATGGAGGTCGTGTCGTCATCTTCCTCATGTAGTTCTGTAAGGCGATACACGTAAATGTTCAGCTCGAACAACTTTTCCAACTCTGGGAGTTCTTCGAGTGTCACACCGTCAAAATCATCATCTTCCGAATATTGTTTATAAAAATGTTGAGTATCACGTTCTAAATTTTTGGGGTGACAACCCTGGTGTAGGGCCAAACAACGAAAGAAACACAGTTTATCCTCGTATGGTAAACTGGTATTACTATCACAGTCTAGCGACACAGTGGCAGGATTCTCCAACACGTATTTGGGTAAACGAGTACTGCGACCGATTGGATGATCGCGAAGTTTGGTCACATAAAACGTCGCGTTGGTAATATCCATGACAATCCATTTGGAATTAGGCCGTTGTTGTTTGGCCCATTCATGAATGTCGATGTTTTGCATCGCTTCACGAACTTGACCTAAATCTTCACGATTACGAATCTGGAACGGGGAGTCGAAGACACGGCTGTTGTTTGCTGAGGGGTGGTGATGTTGCATCTGCTTTGTCTCGTTATTAAACAATACGAAACCAAAGGAGAGATTTAACTTAAAGGCAGTGGTTTGATCTTCGAATATGTGCTGTATGCTGTTGACAAGTTGACCCATATGTACTGAGCTTAGACGATAGTTGTACCAATCCTGAATCCGATTACCGCGACTTTGTCGCGTACGTATAGCACGCCAACTATCTCGGTGGAGTTGGGAAGGAAGGTTAGGCGGGGGTAATAGGAGATCTTCAGGGAACGGATGGGGTCCTATAGAAATAACACCCGATTCTTTATTTTTGTCTAGAACTTCGCACTAATTTTGTCATACAAACCCCCGATTCATAAAAAATTGACATAAGTCTAACATGAATAAATTAGGAACATGCAAATTTCACATAGCAACATGATAAACCCACACAACAAAAAATCACTTTTACCTCACTATAAAACGCTAGCGAATGTTATAAAAATGATGTAGCGTAAATACTTGTACAATGACATAAATTAATAGTTCTAAAGCAAATGAACATAAGTCTAATATGAATGATTAGGAACATTCCACATGATGAACCCACGCTTAAAAATTACTCAATTATTTTTACCTCGCTAAATGCTAGCGAATGTTGTACTACAATGACATGAAAAAACCATGAAATTTAACAATAAAGATTTATACCTTCGTTGACGACAGCAGACGTAGAAGCTCCTAAAAAGGAGAAAAATGTATTAGTGATGTTTAACAACCATAGCAACGGAAAACACACAAATGCTTATCTTCGTTAACGCGTGTCGAAGATGCTGGTGGTTCTTAAAAGAGAAAAAATATCTGTATAAATACAAAGTCAGCAATCGAAATATTTTCAGCTATACATACCTGGTTCATCAGTTCTTTGTCTTACTTCGTGCGCCGGGTCGGCGTCTTGGTACGTTTCCCACGGCCAACTTGGTGGACTTCGCGTTGATGGGCTTGGAATGGAAATATATTTCGGAATACTTCACCACATACATTACAAGTATATCCCCGTTCCGCGCCACGGCGCTCGTGCATTTTCATGTGGCGGCTCAAATCATCCTTGAAATAATATAAGTAGATATTATTAGCGTAAAATACTTTACTATGTTCCGAAATATATCCCTGTAAATTACGTACCTTTCGATTAAACGTTTTATGGCAACGCGAACACTTATGGTCTTTGTCACTGTGAGTTTTCATATGTTGGTTCAAAACATCCTTGAAATCATATAAATAGATATTATTAACTCGAAATACCTTACTACGATTTGAAATATATCCCTGTAAATTACGCACCATTCGATTAAACTTTTTGTGGCAACGCGAACACTCGTGGTCTTTGTCACTGTGAGTCTTCATATGTCGGTTCAAAGCATCCTTGAAATCATATAAATAGACATTATTAACTCAAAGTACTTTTCTATGTTTTGAGATATATCCCTGTAAATTACGTACCTTCCGATTAAACGTTTTATGACAACGCGAGCACTCATGATCTTTGTCACTGTTAGTTTTCATATGCCGGTTGAGGTTGTCCGAACGCGTAAATACGCGACCACAATCATTACAACATAACCCCGACTTCTCCGATTCTTCATGCCAGTCATCCCATTCAGACAGAATTTGCTCTTGCGTCTCTGGCGACCAGGACTCGAACATTTCATCTGTAGCAACGGCGCAAAGCTGGCGATTAAGTTCGACATTCTCGAGATCGGAAATGAATTCATCTTTCCTGAAAATATAGAAATGAATTACATAAACAAAACTCTTGGTATTATATTAATTTTCAGTTTAAATCAAACTTACAAAATATTCTCTCGATGTTGTTGTGCCATTTTCTTCCAAGTAATTGTCTTCACGAAAAATTTCACCAAACTTCAACTAAGCGTTGTCAAATGCAGAACTATGTCTATTACAAAACGCTTGACGATCTAATACAGACGGTTGTTAAATCAAACAACCAATCATAGTAAGCCAACATTAATCCCTCCATTGTATCATGCACGTGGAGGGACGCTAAAAAATGCGCGGTCAGCAAGTTTCAACCGATCGTGTTTAAGCTCGCCCGCCTGACGTCATTGCATATAATTACGACGTATGTTAATGAGTGACGTCATTACGCACCCTCATTCCTCTTCACTCCTCCGCCTCACTCCTCCACCACACCCCACCACCTCCACCACAGCAAAAATCCGGATCGATCGGCCTCTATATTACTACTTACCTATATTATGTATTTAAAAATAGAAAATTCTGTATGCATTAGAAAAGTTTTCTTTTCTGTAATTCTTATACATGATTATGTTTAGTTCTGATTGCACAGCAATGTGTTGTGACGAATGGAGTTTCTCAACAAAATGTATTATAACAATTTCCACTTCACAATCAATGTTATGATCAAACAAACCATTTGTTGAAGTCCATTGACTTCTTCATGTACATTTAATACTGCTCCAAGCACAGCGTGCAAATGCCACCAGAGATCTATCATATTGGAATCTGTAAAAGTAAAACTTTATTTATTGAAAATATAATCATAATCAGTAATTTATACCCTATATAAAAACTAGAACAATGGACTTGCTTCCTAAACTGAGACCAGGGCGAAAGGAGAGAGGGCGTAGAAACGACCATACATCGAGCGGACCCATCCGTGATGCGGGCTTCGCGGGGGGTAAGACGTTGTAATTGTAAACAAATATGGCTACGCGTATATGACCCATCAGAAGGTATGCTGAAACTATTGCTTTATAAAATATTACTTGTGTAAAATTTATATGTTCTTGTTACTTCTAGCTATTATAAGAAACTTAAAGATAAGATTTAAGTAACAAAAAACTTTATTTCGGGTGTTATTTTATTTATATACTCTGTTTAATTTGGTGGTTGAAAATGGCCATGGCCGTCGAAATGTTGTCCGAAAGTGTTGTCCTGATAAAAAACCAATGATTTCCAAAACCTAAATTATAATTTGTTATTAAGTTATGATGAAAACCTTTGCGTATACAAAATTATAGAGTGAGCAAACATGAGACAGATAGGTTTGAACCTTTCAAAGTTCGAGGTCGAATTGACAGTTGAAATAGTACCAAACTCCAAGTTAAAATGTGCAACTAAATCGTGCATATTTTTGTCAATTTTGTTCGCTGGCTTCGTTAAATTCACTTGCAGATTTAACATTCACATACAATCTGAGCAGAGCCCATGAAAGAGCTATCCATACCCATACAGTCATTCAGCTTCCTTGCTATTTAGAAATTGTTGCCCATTAGTTGAAGAAGAATTGCTATTGTATGCGCTTGTGTGCAGTTCCTTTCCTAAAAAAAGTCTACAATATTAAGGCTAAATAGCAGAAAAATATGACCCAATAATCGATGCAATTAAAAATATCTATCAAATTAACTTCAAAAATCATGATTTGAGGAATTATATCCATTCAAGCAACCCATAATTTAGTGACAGGTCTTGGCAAGGTGAAAGCTGAAGGGAGCCCTTAAGATGGGTGTACTACAAAACTATATTGACTGAAGTTTTGGAAACATTTAACTAAATTTTGAAGGATTGACTTGCAAACTGTGATTCAGTATCATGGAATTTTACACTTCTGGAGAAGTTGTGGCTCGGTTAGTGCCATTTCTTTCATTGTTTATCTATCTTGCTTTTAAGCATTGCTCGCTTATAAAATCTTTCAATTCATTAGGGCCTGTTTATATGATCCCGCCTAGATGGGACGGGACGTTTTCATCCTGCCAAGACAGGATACTCGCCTAGTGTTTATATGGAAGTAGTATAGGGAATGAGGGTTCTAGACCACTTTTTCGGCCCGCGATCTCACCCAACTTCCGGTCAGCGGTTTCCATATTTTCCCCCAGAAACGCGGGCTCATATTTTTCTAGACCTTTTTTTCTTGGTCTTTTTTACCTCATTTTTCTAGACCATTTTTTATCTATTATTTTTCAGAATTATTTAACATCTGATTTTTCCTCAAGCATTTCTAGGTGACCGTAACTTTCAGATTTTGGTGTAAAGTCTAAATCATCCTTTTTATTCTGTGTGCTCACTCCAATGTTAATATTATTTGATACAGAGAAATTTATATCACCAGACTTCCCAGTTCTACTAGAACTCTTACGACAACCACAAATCTTACCTAAGCAGGAGAAGCATGACCTCCACCTTGACATCTTATCTTATGATAAACCACATGTTAACTACCCGACCCCGAATATCGGAGTGACCAGCAAAATGACATATCCATGCTAGTACCAGTGGGCATTGAGTGTTCAGGTTTAACTATCACACACCAGGCTAGCGTATTATCTACCAGCTCAGCCTGGGCTCCTAAATAGAACATACTATTACCCTTGAAAACGTAGCAAGCTGTACTTCCAGCGGTAGTTGTGTAAGTTCCGTTGAACCAAGTGTACTGCAGTCTTGTTAAGTCAACCGTGGCAAGAACAATCTCCTTCTTAACCTTAGCAAATTTTCCATTAGATTGCTTTTCCCAAATGGTAGCCCATAGAATGAGTCCTATAGGTATATTTTGAATAGTTGAAAAACGTGGGTAGTCTGTTTTTATAGTTATTGATTCAAGGTTCAGGTCTGCCATATTATTAATAGGATCTGTTCTCCATGAAGGTGGAATCTGATCGTGACAGTAAGCGTAGTACCTTGTTGCTGCAACTGAAACACCACGATAACCCCAAATCCATTCTACATGTATATGTCGCCGTATTCTTACATATCTTAAGTCAGCCGTTGCTTGAGTAAGACCAGTTGAAGGTTTTAGGAAATTCTTTTCTACCCACTGTTTGTTAACAGCATCCTTATTATTTACAGGATCCTTTAGATCAAGAATTCCACTTGAGTCTCCCATATCCAAATCACTCTTTACCAACCCACCTCTACTACTCATGAACTCATCAGTCGCCCACTTCTTATTAACAGCTGAACCGTCCGTCGTGGGAGTTCCAACCCTAGTTAACTCGTAATCGTTAACATCTAAATTGCTAGCTAGAACACCACCATCACGCTTAAGAAACTGTGAGCACCAGGAAGTCATAGATCCATAAGAAACAGCACTAGAACCTCCTCTTGACCCACTATTTAGCCCCGTAATAGTATTACCAGCCATCTCAATATTACCGCTCATAGTAAAGCCACTACTACTTGCAGAACTTCCACTGACATGATCCGTGACCCATTTCTTAGACACGGCAGAATTATCAGTTGTAGGAGCACCAATATTTATTATTTCATTTCCACCCATTCTAAGACCACCTGTCATTGCTCGCAAACCGCTAAGTTTTAATAAGTTTGTTGTGTACGTTTTAAGATACTGCAACCTTACAAGGCTATTTGAGTTTCCAGGGTCGGAGTTACAGTTAGGTGCATTGCTAAAATTAATAGTGCCACCAACATTTAAAGATCCTGTTCCGTCTAACCGTAGAAATGTTCCTTCATTTAAATTAAACCAGCTTTTTGTAACCACAGATTGATCACTAGTAGGATCCCCAACATTTTCAATTTCGTTTCCTCCCATATCAATATTACCGCCCATAGTAAAGCCACTACTACTTACAGAACTCCCACTGACATGATCCGTGACCCATTTTTTAGACACAGCAGAATTATCAGTTGTAGGAGCACCTAACTTTACAATCTCATTGTTTCCCATATCAAGGTCGTCAGAAAGTGTAAGTCCACTGTAAGTCTCACGCTTACTTCTACCACCGCTAATCTTATCTTCCACCCACTTTTTAGCCACAAGGGAGGAGTCTCTGTCAGGGACAGCGTTAGAATAGATTTGAAAGTTATTTGTATTCATATTTCCAGTCATGGAGCCACCATTCCTTTTGAGGTAATCATTATCACTTTTATTTCTAAAAGAATTTAAATTTAATGTTAGAGTATCAAGGTTAACAGGATCCCCTCCACTCCTAGGAACCGAAACATTTCTTATCCTATTTCCGTCCATATTAATTGCTCCTGACATTTTAAAACCGGAGGGACCAAGAAGTGTAGATATTTTATCTTCAACCCACTTTTTTGATGTAACCTCACTATCAATTTTAGGCTCAATAAGATCAAACAATCTCCAACCTCCCATGGACACATCTGCTTGCATAATTCCACCTTTTAGTCTAAAGTTATTATCAACAGCCCACTTTTTTGTGACAGCAGACTGGTCCTCAGAGGGATCCTTAAGATTCTTAATCTCATGGTCCTTCATATCGATATCACTAGCAATATTAAGTCCAGATACAGGCCTATTTAGCATTCCAACTACCCAATCCTTACTAACAGCAGACTTTCCAGTTGTAGGATCACCTAGAGCCTTTATCTCATTTGTTGACATATTGAGGTCATTTGTAAGGATAAGTCCAGGTAGACTAGCACGACTACCCTCAACCCAGCTCTTACTGGCAGCGTCACCTGGGTTAGTAGGATTATCAAGATTAATTATCTTATTACCTCCCATGTTAATATCCCCAGTCATTGTAAACCCTGCAGGTTGAATTGTAAGGGCAGCCTGTTTAACGATCTCATCATCCACCCACTTTCTTGTGGTCGCAGAAGTATCATCTGTAGGTGCACCCAGACCTTTTACCTCATTACCATCCATCTCAATGTCACCCTTCATGGTAAATCCGTCCTTATCAAACACACTACCACTTGATGGATCAACTTTATTTACTCCTTTATTGTATCCCCTATAGAGAGCCATTTTATAACATACATAATGTTTACAAGATAATTTTCATTAGAATAAATACAACTATAGCACCAATCCCAGCTCCAGTGATAGCGCTAACTCCTGAAGACTCATGGGTACTAACCACATCATGTTTCATGATAGGAACAACTTGAGTCTCGGCACTTGTAGAACCTTCCTGAGGTCTAGCACTTGTAGGACCTCCCGGAACCTTTTTATTTCCATCAATAGTATCAAGGTGGTGAACTGGTGTATTGTCTTGATGCTGTTTCTTTGGGGGATTAGCCTTCTTAACCCCAACATAATTGAGTTCGGTATTAACTCCTCTTTTCATATCCTTTGTTGCGTTTTTTAGAATATTGTTGTACCCAGGTATAGGCTTACTTAGAATTATGAGACTTGACGGAATCAGAACAGTTCCAGGGGTGACGGCTGTGTTAAGTACAACATTTGTGTCTCTAATAGCAATTCTCATATTACCTAGAGTTACAACAGGATCAGCTTGAATAACGCAATCATTTACCAGTGCGCTGAACTTAACCTGGGTAGCAGATGACTTTCCATAGCTTCCAGTGATAGGTGATCTGGTAGCTGCCTGTGCACCTAACACAGAGTAAACGTAAGCTTCAATTGATTCCCCTAATAGAAGTAAGCCAGTTTTTGTAAGTCCAAAATATGGATCAGTCTGAGTACTAACAAACCTTAAATAATCAGACTTACTAACGAGTGCAACAGATACTCTTTCCTCATAGTGTACACGAATTCCTTTTAGAAACCCATTAACAGTCATAACTGAAGAATTGGTTACATTTCTTACAGGATTGCTACCATCACCCCTACCCTTTATCCAGTTACTTTTTTCCCATTTGAGTCCATAATCGTATACAACATCATAATAATCACTTTTCTTTACCCACTTACCCTTAACAGGTATATGCTTTTTAATAGAATCCAGCATATCCATATAGGGAATTAATCTTTCAGGTTTGTACACATACTTCCTGATGCAGTAGTAAAGGTGGAAGTTCATTATACTTGTTATCACAGGGTAAGTATCATTACTAGGAGTAAGATGACCACTTGTGATTCCACATAGATATGTTGCGATATATGCGCCGCAAAGAGCTGCAAAGTAGGGTTTCTTATAGTCGAACACTGTACTTACACCATCAATCTTAATACTGTCTTCAATTTTAGGAAGCATATTTCCGCCGGCCTCCCCGGAAGTTACAAAGAAGCTTTTACCATCCACATAAACCTTGAATGAATGTGCAGGAGTGTTCCACCCAATCCTAGGAAACCAGCTGAACCTATCAAATGTATCGTTGTTGTTTAACTTAGCTTTTACACTAGAACCCAACCTCCACTTTAGAGGCCAACCGTCAACTAAACCTAGAATCTCACTTTTTGTAACCTTTGTATCAGTCATGGGAACAAACTGAGCGGGAATAATAATTTTCTTAGTACCTGTGAGATAATATGTAAACTCCTTATCCTTCTTAAAACCGTCATATCTAATGTCATATGAAGATATACCATCTAAATCCACAAACCAAGTGACAACTCCTATATCACCACTACTGGTAGTCATAGCTTCAAACCTAAACCTATTCATATCAGCCTTAGGATACCTTCTAACAAATCTAGCCCTTTCAGCATTCTCAGCTTTTTTACCAGCAATAGGATCAACATTATTTTCATCTTCCTTTCCATACTTTTTTTCGTAGTCTTGGTAAGACCTATATGGTGACTTCCCAACGTCTCCTCCACCTAGTCTCATTCTTAATAACCTAACGTATGTTATTAAGATGAAGTTCACAATTTCACTCCAGAGCTCGCACACTATTATATCACTACAGAATTCAGTTTTAACAAGCAATTATAATTCAGTCTTTGTGAAGAGAGTTTCAGTTTTCTGGGAATATTTCAATATAAGAGAACCAACAACTATTCTCAAGGTTAAAACAGCTGGTGGTGAAACTGACGTGATTGTCAGCAAGGGCTACTATACATTTGACAGTATGAGAAAATTACTTGAGAGACACGGTGTTAAACTAACCTACTTTGCTGAAACAGCATCCTGCCAAATAGAGGCTATAAAACAGGATATTACCGTAGAAACACGATTACTGACTATGTTAGGTTTTAATAGATTTAATAATCCTATGATTCTACTAAAAGGGAGGAGTTTGACAAGTGATAGCAAAGTTGACTTTAATAATGGTCTACGATACGTAAATATACACTGCAACCTAGTAAGTAACAGTTTTAACGTTAACCCTTGGGGAAGACCCAGCGATGTAATAACAAGTGTTACAATCCCAACTGACAGACCATTATTAGGCTCAGTAGTTAGTTACATTGATGTTGAAAGTAGGATTTCAGTTATCAAGGGTTCTTTCTCAGAACTTATATTCCACATGACAGATCAAGACGGGAAACCTATTGATATAGGTGAAGTGCTACTTGAGATGTACCTTGAGCAATAACTAAGTTATTGGCGTCTACTAACGTAGTCGGTAGATGGCTTACATTAGTTAATATAAGATGGACGATGATATTATGAAAGAACAAGGACTACGAGATATTTACTACAATCCTAAGACTGGATTCCAGACACCAGAGAAACTATATTTTAGAGCAATATCAGACGGACTTGAAGTAACCAGAAACCAGGTCAAGAAATGGATAAACGAGCAAGACACATACACTAGGTACAGACAAGTATTCAGGAAACATAAGTTCAGACAGACGTACGTTCAAACTTTAGGTGAACAGTTACAAATGGATTTAGTTGACATGACAAAATATGCCGATAAGAATAAGGGATACCGATGGATTCTTACATCAATCAAAATACTGAGTAGGTACGCATTCATAGTACCAGTGTATAGGAAAAACGCGGCATCAATGAAGGACGCAGTTAGTAACATTTTAGAGCAATTTAATAATCACTTTGGTAAATACCCAGAATTCGCCCAGTTTGATCAAGGCACAGAGTTCTACAACAAGGATGTAAAATCATTGCTTAATAAACATAACATTGAATTTTTCTCTACTTACTCAGATAAAAAGGCCGCAGTTGTGGAAAGATTTAACAGAACACTGAAAGCGCTAATGTGGAAGTACTTTTACAGTGCCAGTACATATAAATGGTTAGACGTCCTTCAAGACTTAACTGATAATTACAACAGTTCAGTGAATAGATCAATTAAAACAACACCGGACAGTGTAAATGATTCCAACTGGACTGAAGTATGGAAGACACTTTTTAGTCACAATTTAGGCAAGCCATCAGAACCAAAGTTTGCTGTCGGAGAAAGTGTTAGAATTTCAAAGTACAAATCAGTGTTCACAAAAGGATATGAAGCAAATTTCACAGAGGAATTGTTCACTGTGACGGAAGTGTATCACGGACACCCAAACACATACACAATAAAAGACAGTGCTGATGAACCGATAATTGGCAGATTTTATGAACAAGAACTGTATAGCGCTGAAGGAAGGGAACCTGATTTTAAGATAGAGAAAGTGCTAAGAAGAAGAACAGTGAAGGGTAAAAAGATGGCCCTAGTTAAGTGGTTAGGTTACGATGACAAATTTAACAGTTGGATACCAGCTGGAGACATCAAGTCCCTAACATAAGTTAAAGTATTATGGAGGACTATGATGACATTGAGTTGGAGGAGACAGAAAAGACGTATCCTCAATATGATGACCTTAATTATGATGACCTAACGACAGCTTTTAGTAGGTTAGATACAAGGGTGAAGGATGAGGCTATGTATGGTAGTGATCCTATAGTGATAACCGATCTTAAAAGTGAACTGGACTATGTAAAGGATCTCATGGAGAGACGTGAAATAGAAGAAACAACTTTCACCGAAGGAAATGATGGTACAGTGAACATTTCAGGTCCATCAGGAAGCACAACTGTCCCAGAAGTCAACTTCGTGGAAGACCCAAACAATGTACTTCCAGATGTGCTAGATGCATTCAATGAATCATTTGACGCTGACTGGGACGAAATAGAAGCCCGCCTAGAGAAACTGAAAAAGTTCTCAGAAGACCGACTTACAGCAAATAAAAAGAGAGATTTCGAAAACCAAGTAGAGCGTGTTCAAGCTGTCGCAAGAGTTATTAAAGGTAAGGAGGGACTAATACTAGACCCTAGGAATAAATACGTTAGGGAACTCATAAAACGATCATCTGTAAGAACACTCAACGATGGCAAAGAGGTGTTGGTATTTAGAAGTGAACAAGGTATTGACAAAAGTGGAACACAAATAATGAAACGTGGTAAGACCAGTAAACTCGTGTACTCAAAGACCTTCACTGCATTAAGAGAATACAAGGACCTTCTAAAGAAAATAAAAGAGGTACCTACGAATCCTGACGATATAATTGGAAGTGATGAATCAATTTACGAGGATACTAAAGAAGAGCCGCAATTTGATGGCAGTGACGAAGAATACGCTGACCGTGAGAACATTGAGTTAATAGATATAAGTGCACAACTAGGAGACCTTCCAGGGCTAACAATACAAGAAAACAATGAACTGAGAGGTGTTCTTAACCCACCTGATGGATCAAGTATAGAAGGCAGAACAGGTCCCGGTGGAGCGTTACAAATTCAGGCTGACTACTTTAATGAAGCTATTGGTGAAACCGTGGAACGTGCCACCTCTGCGGAAGGTACAACTGAGTATAATTCCCTCCTAGAAAGAATTGACAGTTTGAAGGAAGCCAGGGATAGGACACTAGAGCAGAGAACAATAGAGGAAGCAAGAGAGGCACAGTTGGAAGATATTTCTAGATTACGCAAGTTTGTGAAATGGTTAGGGGAGGAAAAGGTGGGACTTGTAGGGATAGCAGTGTCAACAGCTAGTTTAATTACAGCCTTATTAATCCATGCTAGGGGAGCCATTGTGAATACAGCAAAAGCCACTGGTAAAGTAGCAAAAGCATTAGCAAATTTAGCAAAGAAAGCAGGACCAATTCTAGTTCCAATCCTGAACGCAGTTGCAACAGCGCTATCATGGGGAGCCAAAGGAATTGCCTGGTTAGCGTCACACTTATGGGTACTAGTTGTAGCAGCTACCCTAATTATATATAACTACTTGGCGCAGCCTGCGTAGCCATCTACTAGCGTAGCTGGTATTACACAAAGTAAATTAGCTATGGAGGAACACCAGGAGGAATACGATGACCAGAAAATGGAGGAGTTGAAGGAAAAGTATCCAAACTATGAAGAGATGGATATAGACACCATAGACGACGAACTATCATTTCTCAATAGGAATCTCGAGGAAAGTGAGACTACTGAGGAGACCCAGGATATCAACGAGGAAATCAACTACGTGCAGGAGCTATGGAGAAGAAAGATGCTGAGAGGTCTAAATAGAGAGGAGCTGGCTGATAAATTCCCCGACCTAACCAAACTCTCATATGACGATTTAATGGATAGGGGAGATAAACTATTGAATGAATTACTATTATCCAATTTAGATGAAGAAAGCTTCAAAGAAAAGTCGGAAGAATTAAGATACATCAGAATGCTATCAAACACCTACCAAAGAGAGTCGAACTTAAACAAACTTCTCAATTTAAGAGATAAGGTGAACAAAAGGAGTCTCATTAAACGGGATGACATCAGGAGACTGCAGAGGCTCAAGTTATGGGTAAAGGAGAATGCAGGCGTCTTATCAGCCCTGATAATTTCCTCATCAGCAATTATCATTGGACTGGTAGCATCAACTAGAAATATACTGTGGAAAGTAGCCGATGAAACTGAAAAGCTAGATAAAAAAATAAATCAACTATCAAACAACCAAGTGCAACTCCCACCTGTATTTCAGAAGATAGCCGATGGAGTAGAGTTAGCAGCGGATAATATATGGATAATCATTATATGTGCAGCAGCAGTTCTACTGTATGAATATAACTAAACATTACATATTGTATAAAGTATGAATACCACAGAAAGAGAACTCCAGCCTGGCTTCAGAAGGAGCCGCATGACATCTGTAAAAGGTCCCAGAACTAGAAGTGTCGTAACATTTAATCCAACAACTATCAGCCCGGGTGAAGAGCTATATATTAACATCCCTAAGCTAAAACCTGACTCCTGCCTTGTTCCAGGATCACTTGCACTATTATTCGACTTCAAGAATTCCAATACAAAAAGCCACTTTAATAATAACCTGTCTAAGTTGATAGCTAAACGTCTTCAAGTTAAAGTAGCCGGTGAAACAGCTTATGACTGTTCAGGAGAGAGTTTGTATGAAATTTATAAAGATCTATGGCTAACACTAGGTGACAGAAATAAGATGACAGAAGAGGGTCTCGCAAGTGAGAATCTTAGGAAGCTAATATCAGGTGATGACTCAGGTGTAAAGGTTGGTGATGCAAGTAAAGTAGCAGATGGACTTCTTCATAGTGTATACGGCTCCAAACTTAGAAAACCAATTGATAAAATAATTGCAGACCACGGACTCTACACTCCGTTCTATATGAATAACAATCCTATGTACATCCTCACACTACCCGGATCAGATGAGATTATGACTGCCCAAGGAGGTGAAGCTAAGAGTAATTATAAACTTGATAATCTTGAGTTAGAATATGAGACCATTGAGAATGACGCCCTTGCAGGTGAAGTATCAAGGATGTATTCAACTGGCCGCTCACTGTCCTACAAACATGTCACACTTATGCGCACAAGTAATTGGGGACAAAGATCTTACCATTGTCAATGAAAACATAAATATCCCCAGAAAAAGCATGTCAGCGATTGTCCTTCTATTTACCAGTAGAGCGAGAACCAATTCTGAAGAATATATTTACCCAAACATTGATAAAGTGAACCTAACCATTGAAGGTGTACCTAATGCGGTCTTCTCCCAAGGGCTTCCTAAAAGTAGGTTCTTTGAAGAGGCAAAAAGATTCTTTTGTCCTATGTGTGAGAAATCTATGGCAGACGAATTTATGTCCATCAGCAAGTTCTTCAGCACCGGTTTCGCTTTAGTAGTAGATCTAAGGTCAACACAGGATGACACCACTGGAGGAGGTAGAAAGATTGTTAACACACAGTCTGGAGTACTTATGGAAATTAAAAAGAGAGCCACAACAGCTGACGTTTAGTGCAACATTTTTGTTGTATCAGATGCCCTCCTTAACTTTGCCAATAGAGATCTGTCTAGTATTCAATACTAGCTTGCACCAACGGTAAAGCATAGAGATGCAACTTGAACCACCATTCAACATGCTCATAGTAGGAATGACTGGAAGTGGTAAGACTCAGTTCTTACTTAATATGTTAGAAATAGAGTACAATAAAGTTTTCGATTACATTGTGATTATATGTCCAACAATAGAATGGAATATGACTTACATTAATTGGGCTCATATTAGTGATCGTGGAGTCATACAAATTCCATGTTCACAAGAAATGATCAATCTTATTCTCAAGGCAGTGTCCACCATATTTCGTGGAACTTAAACGCTAATCATCATTGATGACTGTGCTGCAGGTCAGGATGTAAAGAAAAGGGTCTCAGAACTGGTGCGCCTAGCATTCTCCGCAAGACATTACAACCTATCAGTTATTGTAATTACCCAACAATTATCATCAATTGCAAAACCATTCAGGGAGAACATTTCCAGGTTAGTTACATTTTACAACCCTAGTCGTAGGGATATGAAGGTGATAACAGATGATTACCTAAGTGGTGTTCCTCAGGAGACAATTACAGAGATTACGAAAATACTAAAAGATAAGAAGTTCACCGCACTAGATATACTACTTATTCACCCTTACACATACACTATCAAACAAAACATCACGTAGGATATAAAAGATGGGATCTGAATCTGATGAAGAAATATCTGCAGCTGTGAGGGAAGTAGAAGAGGCCGCAAAGACACCGCAAAAGAAAGCTAAGTCTACCGCAAGAAAAACTAAGTCAGCCGCAGATAAGTCGCAAACTGAAAGCAAAAGAGACAAGCTTATAGAGCTATCTAGGGATGGTGTAATAGAGAAGTCCGCAAGTTTTATAAGAAAGTCCAACAAGGATGTTGTGGATAGACTTTACAGTGAGTATGAAAGTCAGAGGATGTCATGCGCAAGTGACTTCTTATCAACGCTTATTATCTCAAAGTTCGCTTCCATACTGGGAAGTTTTAATGCGGTGGAATCTTCTGAGAAGCTGTCAGAGGAACTACTTAGTGATAAGCTTTTGAAGGATGACGTATGTTATTTAACTAGAATGATATCCCCAAACATTCCATTCATAGGTCTCATATCAGGTGGATGCACAACAGCAAAGCACGTGGTTGCTTATAAGTGGAATAAGAAAGAAAAGACTGAGGAAATATCTGAGGAAGCAAAACATATTCTATTACATAGTGAAGAAGAATGTCTCAACTCGGAGAGCCATACGATTGGGGAAACGCCTGGGAAGGAACTGAATTTGAAGACATAATTAATGAGTTGATTGAGAAGACAGACGCGAATAAAAAGCAGTTAGATGAAATTCAGGCAGCACTTGATTCAACAGAAAGCTTACTTAAAAAGAACTCAGCAACATTGTTCTCTATAGAGAAGGATCTATACAACCTTAAAAATAAAATCATAGGACCACTTGAGTATGAATACAAAGCATTTAAAGATGATATGGTTAAAACAGTCGTAAAGATATATAGAAAACTGAATGAAATGTAATTTTTTAAACTAGGGAAAAATGTGGATGGGGAGTAGTCGGGTGGGAAGAGGGAGTACTACTTCATAGGTAAAGCAAAGGGGTACCCTCGAGGGCACCCCTTTGAGAAAGGTCATACTGAAACCATTATTGTTAATTGGAAGGTGGGTATTACAGCGGATTGTAATTACTACTAATAAAATAGCCATAAAATAGGTCCAAAAATTTTTACATATATAGTATAGAGAAAGATGGAAAAACTCTTCAGAAACCGAGATCTTAACGTTAGTGTGAGAACTATTGAAAGAGATGGGGAGGTATTATTCTACGCAAAGGATGTGGCGGAATCCCTAGGGTACTTAAACCCACAGAAGGCCGTCAGGGATCATGTATGGGGATTAAATAAAGTATTACTGGGAAAAGCCAAAGGGGTGAACGAAACGTTCACCCGGAAAACTAGGGGTGAACGTTTCGTTCACCCGGAAAACCGTCAACAACATACGGTTCTTTTATATGAATCAGGAGTGTACCAGCTTACTTTCAAATCCAAACTTCCAATAGCTGAGGACTTCCAGGCCTGGGTATTCAGGGAAGTACTCCCATCTATACGAAAAACTGGCACATACAGTTTACCAGATAGAAGGTCACTTAGATACAACCAAATGATCCTATTAAATGAAACAGACCTCCACCACACAGTCGTGAGTTACATCAGGGACAACTACCCAGAGGCTGTGGTAATACCCGGTCTAGGTGAGTATCAGGACACATCATCTAAGAGATGTGATGCCTGGAAGAAGGGATACGGAGGTGGTCAGCCAGATATTATTATAGAGAATCCTATGGGGAAGTATAAAGGATTTGCAATTGAATTCAAGTCTCCCAAAGGCACCGGAGTCGCAAGTGAAAAGCAAGTGTTATGGTTCCACAAACTTATGAAGATAGGTTACATGGTGATGGTGTCAGATGACCTTGTAAAAACTTGCATTAGAATCAACGAATACTTTTCACTTAAGAAGGTCGCAAAGAAGGTCACGGTGAACAACACACAGTGCGCTGTAAGGTTGTACAGACCTAGGTTCAGTTCAGGTAAGTACTAGCTGCGCTAGCAGCGTCCAGTAACGTAGTTACTGCTAGTCAGGTCATCTCACCAGTAGATTTGAGATACCTCACCAGCAGATTTAAGTTATCTCACCAGTTATCTCACCAGTAGATTTAAGTTATCTCACCAGTAGATTTGAGACATCTCACAAGCAAATTTAAGTTATCTCACAAGTAGACTCTAGATGTCTCACAAGATAAAACCCAGTTAAACCTAAGGTATCTTACAAGTAGAATGGAAGATAAACCTGAGCAAACTCAAGCAGTAACAAGTGAAAAGAAGAAAGACCCAAAAAGAGTAGCTACAGGAAAACGATTAGCCGCAATCAGTAAAATAGCAAAGGAGAGGAAAAAGAAACTTGCAGAACCTGAGGAGCCATCCAGCAATAACATGATCGCATATGTAGGAGTGGTCATCGCATTGGTATCCCTTGCTCTAGCATTTAATCAGCATCAGAGGGAAACAAAGAAACCAGAACCTAAGTACATCCCTGAAACTGTAGAAGTAACCAGGAAAGCTGATGAGTCCAGGTTAGATTCACTTGAATGATACGTTAAACATAATATATATTATAGCAAGATGAGTAAAGAATCAAAGATGACCGCGGAAGTGTACAACGCAGTGTTACTTACAGCAGGAGCAGTCGGTATATCAATGGCATCGAAAAAACTATTGAAAGAACCGTTAGGAACCCCAGAGAATGTAAAAGGAATGGCAAAGCTAGCTGTCTCAGTTAGCCTTTCATCCCTACTAGTATCTTACCTGAAAGATAAGAAGTACCTACCAGATGATCCATTTAAAACCTAGGTAAAACTATATAATGGCGTCAGCAGTAGCAGGAGGACTCTTTAACGCATTTGCATTTGCAGGAGCAGGATACCTATTTAAGATGTTCGATAAGAATGGATATGCTGAGGAAGCCCACAGACATAACATTGCGATGGAGAACCTAACAGCTGAAAGAGAGAAGTACCTTGAAGAGGTCACTGACAGGAGAAACAGACTTGCCCAACTGAAGTCAGAATTAGCTGAGGCAAATAGGGATATTAATGCAACAAATAAGTCACTGGAACTCGTTAGAAGAATCAATGAGTTAACACATAAAGCCATGCCGAGAAGACTGCAATTGAGTAATCACTACAAACCTAGCTCTGAGATGGAAGAATATATGGCAATTTTTGGTTTAATTATAGGTGGGGTGGTTGGAGGGGCAGCTTATTTATTGCTATAAAAATACCACAATAAATTTTTACATATATATTATAGAGAAATGGATTGGCTTGCAATGGTAGACGTTGACGAAGTGGTAGCCCTGGGAAAAAGGGTGAACACCATAGAAGAACTGGAGGCTGCAGTCAAAAAATATGTGGAATGGAGAATAATAAGGAGGCGTAAAAATAAACCACAAAAACAAGCGGAAAATTTTAACACATATAGTATAGGGAATGGACTGGCTGACACTGGTAACACCTAACGAAATGGAACGAGTCGGTAAGAAGGCGAACACCATTGAGGAGCTAGAGGCTGCAGTAATGAAATACGTGAGAAATAAAATGAAGGTCAAACACACATACGAGCCAGTATGCAGTGAATGTGGTAGTAAGTCTATTGTAATAATAGATGGAGCAGATGTATGCACACAATGCGGCACAAGTGATAGGAATGGCTTTACATACTATGTTAGTTACAACCACAACAAGGACGACTACTTGAAAAAGAAATCGTCCCACAATAGAGTCCGTTGGTTTGAGAGACACTTATTAGAGCATATCGCTTCAGGGGATAGGGATACCATACGGGAGCAGTTTAGAAGCATCGTAAGATGTATACAAAGACTTAGACTGCAACGGGGGCGCAACATAGTTAGATATAAGTTTTACCTACTTAGGTTAGCCAGCATGAACAACATCATGTTGAGAAACCCACCTGAGGACATTAAGACTCAAAGAATTGTGAACATCCTTGAGGACAGACTATATGGAAAGGTTTTTCCCGAGTTGGGATGGAAACTTATAAATTGTAAATATTATAATAACTGGAAATTAAATAATATATTATAAAATTAAATAAAATATTAATTATAAAATTAAATAAAATATTAAATAAAATAAATAATTAAATAAAAATAAATAATTAAATAAAAATAAATAATTAAATAAAAATATTAAATTAAATACAAAATTAAATAGGCCTTTAAATAGGCCTATTTTTTTACCTATAGTATATAGAGAAAGAGTGAAAAATGGCGACAAACTTTGACATGAACAATATGACCGTGGAACAACTTATGGCACTTAGTGAGATAGTTGATGATAGCGATATTAGTGATTTCGAAGATGAAGTGGAGAAGATAACGAATGACGAATTTTATCGAGTTGCACCTAAGGATAAGGGCAAAGATCCCTTTGAAGGAGAAAGACTATTCATAGATGAAGGAGATCGTTCTACTGACCCTATACGAGCAAGAAGACGACCATTGAATGAGAAGGGTGAGAGAGGAATTATGCCGACGTGGAAATATTCCGAGAGACAGAAAGCTAAGGCTCTGCTGGTCGAGGAGGCGTATCAAAGTCTACTCAGTCAGGGAGTTGAGGGTTTACCACCAACAATGGGAGGTAGATGGAGAACTGATGATCCTCAAGTTAATGCAGAAATGAAGAGGCTAGAGAATATTAGGAATCCAAAACGTCCTAGAGGAAGACCACCAAAGGCTAAATCTGATGCCAAGGTTGTGATCCCAAAGAAACGTGGAAGACCAGCAAAGGCTAAGGTTGACACCAAAGTAGTAATTCCAAAGAAACGTGGAAGACCAGCAAAGGTTAAGTCTGAGGCTGAGGTTGCGATTCCAAAGAAACGTGGAAGACCACCAAAGGTCAAAAGGCAAAGTGTCGCGGAGAGGTTTATGAGTCAGAATAAAATAAAACTATCGATTCCTGCAGATAGTGTAATAACTCAGGTGGGACCTAATAAGTACACGGTGACTGTGGATCTAAGCAAGAGACCAACAAGGAAAGCTCCTGAGGAGCCGAAAGGTGTAGCTCCATGGAGGCCAGTTCCTAAGCCTAGGACAGTGTTCCCTGAAGAAAGACCTGTTCCTAAGCCAAGGACAGTGTTCCCTAGAGAGAGACCTGTTCCTAAGCCTAGAACCAGAAAGCCAGTGCCTCCTCCAAAGTTAAGGAAGCCCGTAAAGGTAATGAGGGAAGTTAAGGAACAGCCCGCAGTGGTCACACCAAAGGAACATGAGATTGATCCATTTGGAACATATCTTGAGAAGCCTTCTTATAGAAAGATAGAAACTGCCGCAAATGGTGCAGCGGTGACTTACTCAATAACTCCAAACTTTATGGATCCCTTAGACCAGATGACAGCGAGTAGGCAGGTTGTGAGGGGAATTCTAGTGAACGAGTTGAAGAGAATGGGAGGTCTAAAATATACGGAGACAATTAAGGTGAGAATGTCAAAGGAAATCGGAAATGATAAAACAAAGAAGGATTCAGTGTACTTTAAGTCGAAAACTGGAACTGCAACAAACTTTGAGGATATCGAAAGCACTGCAGCTCAGAACCAACTGACTATCTTATCCAGAATTGAAACTTTCCAGAACTTAGGTTCAAATTGGATTATTCTGAACATTGAGAGTCATTATGTTAATATTGCAATGTACAAACCTCTCAAGGGTAGTTCATATATGAAGTTACCCGCAGACATTAGTAATCCAAAATGCGGCTTAATTAATATGCAAAACATGGATGAGAAATGCTTTATGTGGAGTCATGTGAGACATTTAAGGCCAAAGGCTAGGAGGGCAACTACCATAACAAAGCAAGATAGGGAGTTCGCGGAGAACCTAGACTATGAGGGTATTGACTTCCCTGTAAAGATAAGCGATATTGATAAAATTGAAAGAAGAAATTCAATAAGTATATCTGTATTCGGTTATAAGGGCAAAAAGCAGTTCTACCCAATCAGGAACTCAAAGACCAAATATGACGAACATATGGAGCTGCTGCTCCTTGGTGATAATGAAGGTGGTAATCATTATGTCCTAATAAAGGATGTAAATAGAATGCTCTTCAGTGTTAGCTGTAACTCGAACAAGAAGCACTTCTGCTTGTATTGCCTTCACAGTTGCACTAGTGAAGAAACACTGAAGAAACATAGTGAGACATGTGTTAGTGTAAATGGAACTCAGGCCACGAAGCTTCCCAATGCTGGTTCAAAAATAAAGTTCGGTCATTATAGAAATTCAATGCCTGCTCCATTTGTAATCTATGCTGACTTTGAATCTATGCTTGTTCCTGAGGAAAGGAAAGTGGAATCTGAAGACCCTGAGGAGAAGAGTTCAACTGAGCTTTACCAGACACATAAAGCTTGCAGTTTTGGGTTGAAGACAGTGTGTCACTATGATGATCAGTACTCAGGCGAATATACGAGTTACGTTGGTGCAGACGCTACAGAGGTCTTTCTGAAGACAGTTCTGAAGGAGTCTATCAGGTGCCGGGAAATGGTGAACAAAATCTTCAAGAAAAAGATGGTAATCACACCTGAACAAGAAGCTGAGTTCTGGATGACAAGAAACTGCTCCATCTGCGGCTGTGACTTAGGTGATGATAGAGTCAGGGACCATGATCATGTAACTGGACTTTACCGCGGAGCTGCTCATAATATGTGTAACTTGAAATATAGAATTACATGGAAACTTCCAGTGGTCTTCCATAATCTAAGAGGTTATGATAGTCATCTGATAATGCAGGAGATTGGCAAGTTCAAGATGAACATTAACGTTGTTCCAAATAACATGGAAAAATACATTTCATTCTCACTTGGTAAAAGTCTAGTGTTCATTGATTCCATCCAATTCATGGCTTCTTCTCTAGAGGCACTTGTAAATAACCTTTCACCTGAAGACTTCAAGATAGTCGGTAAGAGGTGGCAGGGAGAAGACTTTGATCTAGTACGACAAAAAGGAATATTTCCCTATGAGTACTTAGATGACATTAGTAAACTTGACACTGAGGGACTTCCAAGTAGAGATGAATTCTACTCGTCTCTATATGAGTCTAAGGTGAAAGAAGAAGATTACCAAAGAGCTTTAAAAGTTTGGGATCACTTCGGAATGAAAACGATGATGGACTACCACGATCTTTATCTAGAGACTGACGTTCTTCTTCTAGCGGATGTCTTTGAGAATTTCAGGAAGACTTGCCTGGAAAATTACAAGCTTGACCCTGCTCATTACATCTCAGCTCCTAGTCTAAGTTGGGACGCGTTCTTAAAACAGTCAGGTGAGGAAATAGAATTGGTAAGTGATATGGACATGTTTCAGTTCTTTGAGAAGGGAATGAGAGGTGGGGTAAGTCATATTGCTCATAGACACTCTACGGCGAATAATAAGTATATGGAAACGTATGACGAAGAAGCTGAAAACAAGTTCCTTATGTACCTCGACGCCAACAATTTATATGGCTGGGCAATGTCTCAACCTCTTCCAAATGGAGAGTTTGAGTGGATCGAGGAAGTTGATAAAATAAATATTGATGACTACTTAGGAGACAGTGGAAGGGGTATGGTTCTTGAGGTTGATATGGAATATCCAGAAGAACTTCATGATATACATAATGGTTATCCTCTAGCTCCAGAAAGTAAGGAGATCGATGTGTCAATGTTATCGGACTATGCTAAGGATATTGCCGATAAATTCCAGCTGACAATTGGAGGTGTGCGGAAACTGGTAAACTCCTTAGGTCCCAGGAAGAATTACGTTCTACATGTTAGGAATCTGAAACTCTACATGGAACTCGGAATGAAACTTGTGAAGGTTCACAGAGCAGTCTCCTTCAAGCAGTCAACTTGGTTGAAAAAGTATATTGACTTCAATACTCAAAAACGATCAGTCGCTAAGAATGCGTT
>CACRXK020002855.1:0-39985 GCA_902702795.2 Paramuricea clavata | reverse complement strand
TTTATATAAAAATCTTTATATAGTTTGCATAACAATGGTCTTTTGTTAAAGTGTTCTTTAGCTGGTATAAAGACGTATGCACGTGACTAATTTCTTACTCAAGATTGGATAATTGCTTCATGAATTATTAATGAGTTTTTGAAGTACTATTTAAAAAACGAGCAGGAGTGTTTTATTAGGTTTAAAGCCACAAGTGCGGAGTGCGAGTGGCTTTAGACCTAATAAAACACGACCTGCGAGTTTTTTAAATGGCTTCAAAAACGTATGCATAATAAGGCAAATCTTTATATAAAAATCTTTATATAAAAATCTTTATATAAAAATCTTTATATAGTTTGCATAACAATGGTCTTTTGTTAAAGTGTTCTTTAGCTGGTATAAAGACGTATGCACGTGACTAATTTCTTACTCAAGATTGGATAATTGGTTCATGAATTATTAATGAGTTTTTGAAATTCTTTTAAAAGGTCTTGTTGTTCTTGTACTGTAGTCAACAACTCTGTTTCGAACAGAGAGCAAACTTGTTTGAGCTCCAGTTCTTTATACTGTTGTTCTTTATGCTGTTGTTGTTCTTCATTGCCGTTTGTTTCTTCGTGAGCAGCTTGCTCTCGAGTCAAGGACCCAAAAGCCCCATGGCAAAGTCTTTCAATTTGATATCTGTGGCCCTCTTCCTTCCGGTGACATGCTACTCGTGGAAATCGATGAATACTCCCGCTATCCCGAGGTTGAAACTGTATATTCCACATCCGTAACTACCATCATCCCATCACTTGATAGTATTTCTATCCACCCACAGTATTCCAGCTAAAATCAAATTTGACAACAGTCCTCATCACTCTTGAGTGGCCAAAAGCTAATTCCGAATGTGATCGCCTCATGTGCACACTTCAAAAAACCCACCGTTCTGCCCACTTTGAAGATAATAATTGGAAAAACTATGGTGCCACACCTCATCCCACAACCGGACTTTCCCCCGCCACCAAGCTTCTTTTTGGATGCGAGCTTTCCGTGAAATTACCTGAACTTGTTCAAACCTAGCCATCACACTCTTTATTCACACACAAGGACTGTACACAAAAGGAGAAGATATATGGAGATACTGTGGGAAAAGCAAAGCCTCATACGCTTCGTGTTGGTGACATGGCCCTAGTGT
Source organism: Paramuricea clavata (assembly GCA_902702795.2). Classification (NCBI taxonomy): domain Eukaryota; kingdom Metazoa; phylum Cnidaria; class Anthozoa; order Malacalcyonacea; family Plexauridae; genus Paramuricea; species Paramuricea clavata. Next base: position 38,832 of record CACRXK020002855.1, on the reverse strand, counting down.
GTCAAAAATGCCAAACCAAATTATCATCTCCTTACAACAAACACCCATGCACCATAACTCAAATCAAAGGTAGTATGATCACAGCATGAAATGCTGCTGGTAACCACGTCATCACACACAACTGTTTGCAATTCAAACAAGTCCACCTATCCATCCACCATCTAAACGCTCAACATGACGGTCTTCATGATGAGATGACTGCTCCAATTGTTGTTCCAATACCACAGTGCCCAGCAAAAAGAAGATATCCTACTAGTGAGAACAGGCAACCTCCAGAGCATCTGCAAATTGAATATCATCATTAATGTTTTCTAAATACACCATAGGCTTTTTGAACACTATGTACCTCTGACTGATTAGCCTATTATGATAATTGTTATTTGTCTATTCTGTTCAGTGACAGATGAACTCCTATCCAAAAAAGGGAGGGATGTAATGATGTGACGTCATATGCATGTATGATGTAACTTCTATCAATATTATCACCAATTATCTCGCTTTGAACTAGAATTTATATTATAAGAGTATTACATAAACGAATGACATTCATGGTTTGAATTCTCAAATAAAAGGTTGGGGCATGTGCTTGTGCCTCTTGGTGGTAATAACTAAAATGTCAAAACTGGGAAGCTTTAAAGTTCCATCATTCATTTCACTCATTAAGAAAAGACAAATCATGTGGTTTGCCAACATTTAGCTGAAATTCATTAAGAAATGTGGAGGAAATTGGCAGTGGTAGCTATGAATCTATACACCATGCAATTTATGAGAAGGTGGCCTGGGTTTTTAGGATTCACAGAAAATGATGGAATATGTGATGTTTGATTTTCAACCCTTTGGAATTGACAAAAGCATAACCAATATTGGAGAGTTCTACCACTTCATTGATGCATGATGAATTTGATTTCCAATTGTTCACTGATGTTCTAATCTTGTCATCTGTATTAGGGATGTGGTAAACACACTCAATTATCTCCACAAGCACAGTATCGCTCATAGAGACTTAAAACCTGTTTACACATGGTTTGGTCTCCAACCAGCACTACTGCCAGAAGGACGAAGATATGTTTGCATGCATCTATGCTAATTGCCCAATTGTCTGCAACATTACAGATTTTGGCTTTAGTAGATCTTTAAATATCCAAACACAATCTATCCTACAATCTTAGACAGAAGATGTTTGCTGTGGCACACCAGTAACATTCACCACAATACCTTGAAAGTCAAACCTCGAGGATTTGAACACTTGCATAATAGTGACATGCCCACTATACATGATAGTAGGAGTTATGTAGGTTGCTTTCGAACGAAATAGTGGCTGATTTTGCTTTGAATATGAAATGGCAGATTTTAACACTTGCTTGTATCCATCACTAACTTTCATCTACTGCAAAACAACCAGGCAGGTGTAGTAATTTCATGAAGTTCTGTGCAATAATGGAAAACAGAATGCGTTGATAAATTTACGAATATGTTCTATAGAATCCTGTAGAATATGGTATAGAATATGGTATAGAATATTCTATGGAATTTGCGATCCTATAGAATATTCTATTGCCATATTACATAAAACATCCAGATCCTATAGAATATTCTATTGCACACATTCATATGAAATATCCAATAACATATTCTATAGAATATTTTCTAATGAAACATAGTATAGGATATTTCATACAATATATCATAGAATGTGATAAACCTATTAACTTAAGCCTAATTTATACTGAATACGTTATTACTTATACTTTATAACAATATTTGTGTCCCAAAAATTTACAGTACACAGCAAAAATAATATTAATATTTAGAAAAATGTTTCCTAAGAAATCTGTTTTTTCAAGACAATTTGTTCTTGAAATAAGAATATTTTTTTTAATAATAACGAATATTTTTTTAATTAAGATGTTTTTTTATGATTTCTTAATCTTCATTTAAAATAATTTTCTTATACAATATAAAATATTATAATATAGCATTTGTAAATTCTGAACGCTGATTGGCTAAGAGCTGCGTTGATATAACTCAATGTCAACATGGAAACGTTGGAGAATTTCATTACTGTGAGCTGTCATCGCTGTCGGTTGTGCCTACTGAGCTCCTCAATAAAGTTTGATACCATGAAATAAACTCGCTATTGACTGTCCAATTTATTATTTCATTACAATTGACGATATTTCCTACAAATTATGTACTCGAAGTAAGTTATAGTTAAAAATAGGTACGCTGTGCGTACATGTTGCAAGCCAAATGAGTTTTGAACTTAGGGAAATACGATGATGTCGATTTTACAATTGATGTGTGATTGCAGTTGGAATTACCGTTTGACTGAAGCCCATATAGCTTTATGATCACTAAAGTAGGTTTCAAGAATGCCAGCATTAATTTCTTCCTCAATCAAATTTGTATATAAATTATCAATTAATGTTCTGTTATCTGTTGTAAAAGATGATATTAATTGTCGGTACTCATTTTCTCTAAGCATTAGGTTGTAAAGCGATGCCGGTCAGTTTCCGCCATCCAGTTAATATTAAAGTCTCCAATGAATATGTTTTGTGAAGAGGAATCTTTATGAAGAATAGTTCGAAGAGCAGAAAGTAGGCGTGATGAAGCAATACTGGGAGAACGATACAACCCGATTATAGTCAGGTTTGGATGACTTTCGGTTTTGATAATTGTAAACTCAATTCCATTAGTGTTGTGAGCATATGGATAACCTTCTTTTAAAGGGATTTGGCTATAAACAGCTGTTCCACCATATGGTCTTCCAGGAGCAGAAAATTGAGAAATATCGTTTCTAAATAGTCTGTAACCATTTATATTGTACATTTCATCAGGGTCCAATGGGCTAAACCTTGTCTCAGTAAATATTACAATGTCAGTTGAGGAGTAATTGATGTCTTTCCGAACGTCTTCAATGTGTTTATGCAGAGATCGTGCATTGAGGTAACAGACTTTTAAATCAGAATGATCCAACATATACAATGGTGCAAAACAAAGTTTTAAGCTACGTTCAATTCGTAACATTTCAATTTCTTTGACAACTCTTTGATCAACAGATATTTTATTTTCACATAGATCAGTGATATATAACTCTTCAATTGTCGTAACTCGACTTAAAGCAACATAATGTATATGAGGAATAGTCCTGTTAGTATTTAAGTTTACAACAATTTGAGCCTGAGTATCACCTTGTGATCTATGTACAGTTTTGGCTGATGCTGGCCGTAATGGAAATTGTTTCCTGACAACTTGAGCTGATTTAGTTTTGCCCACTGCAAATTGTGTTGTAACAGGTTTTATTGGTGTCCACATACTTTCAATACCTGTATGATAAAGATTTCTGTTTTCCTGTCGGGTTATTTTCCCAACATCTTCACAGTCAAATTGGACCCAAATCACAGTCAAATTGGACCCAAACAAGACCAGATGGTTTACTTTTGTCTCTTAACTGTATTAACTTTATTATATTACTACAATCCTGGTCAAAAATTCTTGGCGCACTTAGTCCAAATAGCATAACCTTTACTTTATTTCTGATTACCATATAAATACTTGCCCATTTTATGCAAAATTTCTTGTCCAAACTCCCCCTATCCCCCTTATCAATGTTGTGTAACACCTTGGACGTATAACACACTACAGACAACATTGAACGGGGGAAAGGGGGGTTGCTATGCTTGTTATTGAAGTGGGGTCAAATTTCGCACAGTCAGTGTCAAGCGCGCCAATATTTTTGACCAGGATTGTCCGAATATAACAATGAAACTAAAATTTATGTACATATATAATTTTGACTCAGAATGTGCCGAAGCATTATTTACGTGTTTTACACATATATTAATTGGGAGGCGTGTTCTAGATGATATTGTTGGTTGTTATTGAAAACCTAGCGTGCGCGTCGTAATGTTGATAATTATGACGTCATACGGGGGGGGGGGGGTTACTACGATTCATGATATTCCCGCACACGTATATTAAGTGAGGCTGGCTAAAAAATAAAATTGAATTATATACATTTCGATAATTAGATTAATTTAAGCATGATTTACACAAGAAAAATCACAGAAAAGACAAGGGCTTTGGTACTTTATTATAGAAAGGAATCAGGTTTTTCGAATAGGGAGATCGCGAGAAAATGTCATATAAGCCTTTCATCAGTAGCAAGAATATTGAGGGAAGACCAACAACCAGCTGCGCTGAGATCGAAACAGTCCAAAGGCAACAAGGTCGCCCAACAAAAGTTGACGAGCGATCGTAATTGTCGCTATTTTGAAAGGATGGGAAAGGTGTTTCTCTCAAAGTTCCCTATGAGAAAATGAATGGCAATTTCTTTACAGAGTTGATTGGAAAGCATTTTAATACTTGTTTTCCAAAGTGCGGACATAAAAACAACAATCATCACCTGTTTCTCATGGATAATGACCAATCACAAACGAGTAAAGCAGCGCGAAAAGCAATTGACAAAATCGAGGCTAAATTTCACAAGATTCCGGCCAGATCGCCTGACCTGAAGCCGATTGAAAATGTCTTTCACTTGGTAAAGAAAAGTCCCGAGAATGAAGCAATTGCTAATAATATAACGTAAGAAACGTTCCAAGACTTTTCAGCACAGGTTTTAAAATCCTTGCAAAATCTGTCAATCGATGTAATCGATCGTACTATTTCAAGCATGTCAAGTAGAGTAGATGCTGTTCTTAAAGCAAGAGGAAATCGCATAAAATACTAGGAGTCCTATCTTTTACTGTTATATATGGTAATTCAAGGCAGAGTAAGGGCAGTATAGATCAAAATAGGTGTAGCCATTTTCGCAAATAGGCAATTAGCTTGCTGTCAACCAGTAGATTAAATGCTAAGTACAATTTACACGTCTTCACAGCGTGACTCCAATGGTGCAGCAACGCAAAATTACAAACATTGTTCCCTTGATATGTCCTAATTACTTGCCAAGGATGCAGAAATTTTTGTTTTCGGATACACAAAGTGGTTTGCATTACTTGAATAAATGCATTTATTCATTATAAAATCTTATTTAGGTCATTATTGCTAAATTAAGAACAGTACTCCACAAACTTGGCTTAAATTCCTTGACTATCTGACTGAATTCTTTAGGAAAATGGGGAGCACTGTTCAAAATCATGCAAGATATAGTTATAATTTATTTATTTCGAAGCGCATAAGTTGACCATTAACTCATTCTCATCCTGTCGAAAAGTATCAATTTCTAGTGGTGTTGTTTCAAACGCTTATATCTTTCAAATTATACATCGCACGGAAACAGAAATTGCATTGTTTGAAAGAGGAGGACTTCTGCTTTCCAACGATACCAATCTCAATTTCATCCGGAGCTTGGTTAACGATTTACTCGCATAAATTTGCATAAATTATGATATAAAAAAATGTTGCAATTATGCATAAATGTATTTAGCGGTTCAAATTTCAAATATGTCAAAAAATTTTATGAATACGACTGAAAGACACGGTTATGATCTACAAGTACCCGAAGTTTCATGCATGTAGCATAAATAGAAATATTTTTATTGAATTTTTATATAAACTAGGTAGTGGAGTAAAATTTACATTTTGTGCTCACATGAAACAAATACATTTATCAAAGGTCCTTTTTTATTGCTGCAACATGTTATCAATACAAATTTCCAATATTTCTTACTCTCCAAAGATAGTATGGCACCAAAATAAGTCTGTTATACCCACAAAAGAACACTCAAATCATGATTAGCAAAATGTCTTTATTTCTACAATTACTACATACATTCTTAGATAATCATTACACCATTGACTTTAGTTATTAGTGGCATAACCAGCCTCAAAATTTGAAATAAACACTACTCATTTGTTTAGAAATTGATTGTTTTCACAATCTAGAACATGAAAATATTTGCAAATAGCATGACCAAGTGTTGTTGGGCTGGCATCATCATAATTAGTAGTTATAAAAAAGTAATGTTTTCCAAGGCAGTAATGTTTGCTAAAGCAGTAATGTTTGCCAAAGCACATAATTGGATTATGTGGTGAAAATATTTCCTTTATATTGTACTACAAAAGACCTAAGACTGTAACCAAACTGATATCAGATCACCACGTCATACCCAAATCTGTTGCGATAAATATCTGGACTTCTTCCTGTATAAATTTCAAAGTCGCAATATAACCATTAGGATTGTCTGCAGCAACCCACAGATTTATTCCCCACATAGTAGGTCATCTAGCTTTCATGAACTGCCTAACCCCCAACCTATTTCTTGATTTGACAGTGTGTTTGTCTGCAACAACAATATTCTGTGACAGCTGGTACAGTTGTTGATGCAGTTTATTGCTGTAGTCTTTAGTACAGGATCTACCATATTCACAAACGCCATAAGCGCTTTGTACCTAACCCGCGAAATTATGTCTATTGCCCACAGACCATGATATAAGGTTTTTGCACTCCAATAATTTTCAATCTCACTGTCGACCTTTAGCAAACCTGCATATTATACTAAAAGGCAATCAACCTCTCAAGGTTGGTGGACTGCAAGACCCTTTTTTATTAGTATATGGGGATAACTTTTGAGTTATTTGTATGTGGGCATATGTATTGGTATGGCCAGGAAACTACCTCCTGAAGCATTCCCTTAGTAAAAAAGAGTCGAATGAACTCAAGCTCACAGTTCATTGAGCCGAATGAACTCAAGCTCACAGTTGATCGAAATGGATCCTGGACATGTCAGTGAGGAGCAAAATCTGGGAGAACATTCCTGGCGTCAGGATCATTGGGATCATCATATCCGTCATGTACTATGGGGCCTAGTGGGGATGCTAGACAGGGAGCTTTCGAAACCTTAGGTCCTAATGGCTGGGCTTCCCTCTACCTCTACTCATCCCCCTACCTTCCCTCTGGGTTGGTGAGTGGGGTTCTCATGACTCATCAGAACTCTACTTCCCTGAGGCTATGAAACAGGAACAGCAGATAGGAACAGGATCAATATATTCGTCAGTGCAAATAAAAACTTTTATAGACATGGTGCCACTTAAAATTATAATAAGAGCCAACTAGTAAGATATAAGTATGAATACTTGGCTATTATGTATGTGACAAACAACCAAACATGTGCTCAAGGCTTATTGTGGCCTAGGAATCAGAGATTTTTATGCCTAAAACACCATAAATTTTCGTCAACAATATAAATAAATACCATTTATATTTATCAATTTCAGTATGAAACGATTATTTCAACACAAAAAAGCGATATGAGGACATACTTGGTCGTACTAGTGAAGCTATACTAAATACAAATAAATTTACAACGCCATGGCAACGGCAAAACAATTGAAATAGAAATTGTCTAGAAATGATACAAATACTTGCCTTGAAACTCCAGACACGACTCCCAATGCCAGGTTGAGATACTTTTTGCAAAATAAAGCCAAAAACGTCTTCAGAATGCGATTCAAACAAAACTACAACACAATACATTTCAACGCTCGTGCGTTCCTGTGTGCGATAATCAGGAAAATTGCTCTAAAAGATTTGTTTTTCTGCCTAAGCCAATCAAAATCCGTATCTAGGGTAAACAAACACTCCGGAAGTGATTCCTGCAGTCTTTTACCAGGAAACTGTAATGCTTTACCAAGAATTTGGCGTCCGAAGTTGGCCGAACACTTTCCGATCACGAGAATTGCTATAATAGCACAGAAGATAATAGGCTTAGATTATTTCACAATTTCTCGAGACTGCTCCGAGCTATAGAATGGAAGATGGCGATTCTTTTGGTATATTTGTTATTATTATACGTTGAAAAGAAGCAAAAAGATGAGCATTTGAATCAGGCGGAACATTCAAAATGCAACAGCAAAATTGATAATGTGTCATTTGCATAAATTTCACCGCATTGATCATTTCAAGGTAAGAAATTCGCTTGAAATTGAGCGAGAAACAATAAAATTATATGAATATTTCTGAGTATATAGTATCGATCAAGCGGAATTTTTTGGTGGTATTTTCGTATGTCTACTGCAAATAGTCGCGAAGTTCTTTAATATTTAATCTTCCTGTCATGTACGTCGGAAATTAGTTAAATATCATTATCAAAGATCGTTATATTATTTGCAAATATTAAAATTTAATAGATTTACAATGAATTTTTTGATGGAGTAATGAATGGACCTATGACTTTATGTTATGCATATCTGGGCGTGAAACATTATAGGTTGTAAGTGCTTATTACGTCAATGACTAATGCGATTTAGTTATAACTTGTAATCTGAAAGAAACTTAGCAAAGCGATGTCTACAAGGTATTCACTCATCAAATGTAACTTGTGAAATATATACAAGACCACAAATTACGGCTAAATACTTGTTTCCATCTGATTATATTTTTCAAAATGTGCACATGCCCATAATGTTAATAGATTAAGTACGATTAAAGTGAAAATTCTAAAAATGGATATATGTATGAAATAGTGTACTTTAATATGTCATTATTATTATATTTTATTATTATTATATCATAAATGTTTATTATATATTTAGACGCACGTTATTAATACGCAAAACATTATTAAAGGTTCACTAACGATTCAAGGATTAAGGCCAGTGTATTTTGATGAAATAAAAATAAAAATGTAAGATAATCCACATTCAGACAATCCTGGTCAAAAATTCTTGGTGCACTTAGTCCAAATAGCATAACCTTTACTTTATTTCTGATTACCATATAAATACTTGCCCATTTTATGCAAAATTTCTTGTCCAAACTCCCCCTATCCCCCTTATCAATGTTGTGTAACACCTTGGACGTATAACACACTACAGACAACATTGAACGGGGGAAAAGGGGGTTGTTATGCTTGTTATTGAAGTGGGAGTCAAATTTCGCACAGTCCGTGTCAAGCGCACCAATATTTTTGACCAGGATTGTAGCACCATTTGTAAGACCGTCATCAGTTCGCGCATTAACTGCCATTTCAGTCTGTTATCCTACAACAAGTTTAAGTTTACTAGCCAACTGTTTAGAGTTCCTCAAAGAAACGTAAGGTATTTGTCTCATTATTTTCTCTTTCAGCTCAGCAGAACATGCTCCAATGACACTATCTTGTGCTTTAATTACATATTTATCTCCACTAAACGATTCATATACTTTTTCATTATAGTCATCAACCAAAGCATTTTGAATAAACAAACGTGGAGCTTCTGTAGGACAACTAGATTCGTTAACACATCTTTCTTTCAGTTTTTTGAGGTCACTGGAAGTATCTTTACCTTCTCTTAATCTATTTAAGATCTCAGCAAATTCTGTGCTCTCTCTTTGTCGCATAATTTCATCAAGCTCAAACATTCTGAAATATCTTTTCCATAAATTTGGAGCAAGAATATTATAAGAACTTAAACACTGAACATCAGTGAAAATGTAGCCATCTATGACAGGTTTAAGTTGAAACAAGTCACCAAGTGTAATGATTGCTAACCCCACCAAAGTCTTCTTTACTTCCTTTTAAATCTTTCAAACGGTTATTCAACTGAACTGTGAACATGCTGTTTCCAACCATTGATATTTCATCAAGTAGTATTAACTTTAATGCACCCAGTTTGCATCTAAACGTGTTTAGCCTGCCAGAATCAAGTGGTTTATAATTTTTAAGTGATTGACTTGCTGGAACTGTCAAGGCACTATGAATCGTGTTACCTTTAATAATATAAGCTGCTTTTCCTGTAGGAGCAAGTAATAATATATGAACACGACGAAAATCTTCACCAGCTTGTGCATTATAGTATTTTAATGCCGCTTGATAAACTGATTTAATAAGGTGAGATTTACCAACACCTCCAGCTCCACTTAAAAAGGCATAAAATGGTTTATCAAATGTTTTAATTAAATGCAAAGCATGGTAAAAAAATTCTCTTTGCTTTCTATTAAGCATTTGGAGCAATCCTCGAGATTCATCGTCTTGCATTTCATTTAAAATGAGTGGTTCATTATTTGGTAATGATGATGGGATACCCAAATCCTCAGAAAGATCACAAGTTTCATTCAAATCTGGATGTGTATCTGTATTGCCTTCATCCTGATCTCAACGTTCAGTGTCTTGTGTGACTGGTGCTATTGTGTCATACAGATCGTCATCACTTTCCTGTAAATGATGTTGAATTTCATTCAAATCTTCACTACAAACGGCATATTGTCTCATTTGCTCATTTATCTCATCATACCGAGCTATATAGTGTTCTTGAAATGAATAATTTCTCATTAAATCTGTCTGTTCATTCCTCCATGGAGTAAAGAGCATGATCAACTCTCGATAATGTTTTTCTGGTTGAGTTTCTTTATTAAACCAAACGCTTCGAATAATTCTAGCTTGTGTTCTTTTTTTAATTGATTTTTTAGAAGAAATACAACTTTCAGTGTTTTCATCACAAAGTTCATCATCATTGTTCTCATCTTCATCTTCCAATGGAAGGTGGTCTACATCTGATTTTTTAAGCATTTTTTTTTATATTTTCCTTGTCCACAACAGTCATACCATTCTGCCCAGTCAGCTAATGTAGTATTTTGTAAACAATCTGGTCTTTCAGCATATCGTTGGAGAAGACCACCTGAATGGATTTCTTCCGATTCATCTGACATTTTCTCAATTTCACTTACAGTGAAAATACAAAAAGTGTCCCACTTCTGCTTCTGTAGTTTGTTGTGATTTACTGTAATTTGTTCTGTTTTTCTGTAGCGATTACTGATTTATCGGCAAATACCGCGATAAAACTTAGTTTTCTCTACTTTTTAAATAAGATAATTTGTAGCAAAGGGAAATAATCCATTTTTCGTTAGTTTGATTGCATAAAAGGTACGAAATTTAAATTTTATCGCAGTATTTGCCGATAAATCGGTAATCGCTACAGAAAAACAGAACAAATTACAGTAAATCACAACAAACTACAGAAGCGGAAGTGGGACACTTTTTGTATTTTCACTGCAATGGTTTCAGTAGTTCAAACCGATCACATGATGGGGATGTGTTAACGAACACGACGTTTCGAGAGGACTTTCACATTGGAAGTTGGAGAATGATATACACCGCCTCTTGGGCACTTATTTCTACTGAGTTTCAGAACTTGTTTCCAATATCGCGAACCTGTACCCTGGTTGCCAGAGGTTCTGTATCTTTCGCCTTATTCCCGCTCGTATTTATTTTACGCGAGGCGAAGAGAACCTCTGGTGGCACACGATACAAATCTCTCTTCCATGCTGACGTTGCTGTTTGGGAACTTGCAAAACCGGTTTTATATTTTGTGACGTTTGTAAACTTCCGGGTTTGTCATACTACCAAAATAGCTCTCTTCAGACTGTTTGGCAGCCTTGTGTAAAATATTTAAAATAAGCAGGCCAAACATGTAGATTATTTATTAGAAACATATAGACTATTCTCGCAACGCACAAAGCAAAAAACAACCTCACTTATTGTGGATTGCCGTTTGTATTAGCGAACGTATAAAGTCAAAAGTGAAAGAATATAAACATATAAATATTTATACATATGTGTGCAACAGAGCCAGTATGGTTGTTCTTATAAACAGACAACGGAAAAATATTGGCAAAATAAACCATATTAATAACTATTAAAGTCAAAGAATTAACAAAATTTAAAAGCTTGAACGATAAGCAAGTGACAAACACTTCATATTTTACAAATATTACTACTGTATAGAGTGAACATGTCATGCCGTCGACTCTCAAGTTATGCCGCGATTGCAGCTCTTCTCCAGCGCAGAAAATATTTTTATAGCGGAACAAACTAAGTTAATCTCAAATAACCCACACTGAGTAAGCATTTTAAATTTAATACGTTCGTATTATTTCTGTATTTTGTTTACATCATGTTCTCTGAGATTAATAAACAGGTTTTTTTGTCTAGCCAATCACATCACTTCATGTGACTGCTAATTATAACTAACCAATCATGTGCTTGGTACAAATTTTGTACCAAAGGAAGAGAGATTTGTATTGCGTGCCACCAGAGGTTCTCTTCGCTTCGCGTAAAATAAATACGAGCGGGAATAAGGCGAAAGATACAGAACCTCTGGCAACCAGCGTAGCGAACCTGTTGCTTTATACTGGAATTTCCCTGTTTAGCTTCAGCACAAACTTTGCGTAACAATTCACCTCATGCCTTTTTGTTCCTTTGAAATGTAGGAGACAATATACATTGCACATGCATAAACATCAAGCACAAACTGAATGTCCATGTTAGCTCGCCATGCTTGGAGACATGCAGGTACAAGGCCCTGTATTGGGACGAGGCCCAGTATTGCAATGATGATGTTCAGGTATTACCTTGGCACAAGGGTCTGCATTGGAATGAGGCCAGGTATTGGGACAAGGCTCTGTAATGGGATAAGACCCAGTGTTGGGATGAGACACAATATTGGGACAAGGCCCTGTATATTTTGGACGAGGCCCGGTATTGCAATGATGTACATTGGCACAAGGGCCGGCATTGGAATGAAGCCAGGTATTGGGACAAGGCCCTGTAATGCGACAAGGCCCAGTGTTGGAATCATACACAGCATTGGGACAAGGCCCTGTTTTGGGACGAGGCCCTGTATACTTGGGACAAGGCTCGGTATTGGGACAAAGCCCAGAATTGGTATGAAATTTGGTGTTGGGACAAGGCCCAAAATTGAGTGGCTTGGTACTGGTGCCAGGCCTGATACTAGTGCCAGGGCTGGTACTCGGAGGTCTGGTACTGGGATGGCATCCAGTTTCATTGCACAACTGAAGCAGTAATTCATGTTTAGGACACTGTAAAAGGGCATGACATCTAAAAGAGAAATATTTACTTTGATCATGATCAGTTGTCTATTAAAATATAGTCTTAAATGCACTATATTAAATTTGTGGAGAACCACAATGCATCAAAATTCTCACGGCTGAGATGGGAGCCAACTGAACGCTGAACTCAAGAGCCAGGGAAAAACAACATTTAATTTTGTTAGTTTTACAAGCAAAATCAAATAAATGGAACAAAGCTACAGCTATTTACAAGTAACTGTTTCCATTGCAAACACTGGTGCTGCAAATTGGCTGGACCTTAGGCTTAGCAAGATCATTTTGGATATTATAACAAGGGAAAGGTTAGTGTGGATTTCAAATTGACAAATAAAACACAGGTTTGAAATGTAAACATTCCTAGCTAGGGGTGAAATGTAGTCAAAAACTCAAAATACTGGCACCAAGCACGCTTGCAAAAGAACACAACCTATTATAATAACTTTACATCTACTAACATATTAATACCATGAACACTGTTTATACATGGATTCACATGCACGGAATAGTTCCAACTTTTCTGCTCGTTCACAGATAAGACAATATTAAATTAAATTATCATATATAGTAGTGTCAACAAAATATAAATAGTGCGCAGCTAAAACATCAAAGACAAAGTCTTGAAAAAACTGCCCATGTCTCAGTCACATGTCTCAGTTACAAGTTCATTGCATTGCATTGCAAGAAGTTACAATGTTATCATCCTTAAACATAATTTCGAGGTCTGTCAACTCCAATAACTTCTCGCTTATATCTTCTTCTGTCAACTCATTCACATTCGGCTTATCAACTAACTTTCCCAGGACATCGCTAAAAATTGTGAGTTGAATTTCACTGTCATCTTTTTGAACAGTGAGCTGACAAGAAACATCGATGTTACAATCTGCCAACTGCATTCTATGCGAACATCGCATGCATTTCACAATTTTAGTGCGCAAGCCTTAGGAAAGCTTTTTGTTACAATGATTACAAGTATGATACTTATTGACTTCTACCGACCTGATAGATTGCACAAATAATGTGGTTTCGCTTGGCTCTTCTGCATCTTCTGCAGCCAGTGGCACAATTTAGTCCCGCTATGCAAATTCAAAATTATTATCATTGTTCATTTCTTTAGAAATTGATTGTTTTCACAGTCAATGAACACGAAAATATTTGCATAGCGGGACTAAATCATCGGGCTGGCTACGCTACTGTCTGCAGTGCTACAGATTCTTCTACCTCTTCCATGTCATCATCATCAACAAGAGTAAACACTGAATTTTTAGTTGTGGTGAGTGTCTTGGTCACGTAGCTGGAGTTGACTTTAACATCATCAATAATGTACACTTTGCTATCTTGTATGGCATCAATCTCGCTCTCCCAAATAGTCAGAAACATAGTGCTTGTGCCATCAGTAATCGTGCTTTTGAGCATTCGAAGACCTCTGTTTCCAACGGACTCCACTTTGCTTCCTTTCTTTATCTTCCCCTTAACGCGAATCTTCTCGTCAGCTTCGATCTTTTCTTTTACTTCTTTCAGTGGTACGAGTCTGGATTCCTCATCAGGAATATACTGGAAATTGTACTGCGAGGTGGTAGGTGCGCTAACAACAGTCATGTCATTAACTTTAATTTCTTGTTTGTCACCTTGCCAGCTTGGTCCGATGAGATAGTTACTGATCTGAACAGGACTAAGCATCTCTTGCTTTTCCTGGAAGATGTCTCGTTTTGCCTTTGAAAAGCAAACAACCCTCATACGTTTATCTTTCATTTGCAACTCCAAGTCGCACCATTTCTTCTTTTTTCCTTGCTTTAGGGGAGAAAGTTTATGCACATATCCGATTACAGGACTTGTCGCTAATTTGGAACTCATTTTGCTATTTATATGTGTACAAACACTCTGTTCTTGACGTTTACTGCGTATTGTGCGATGTTTGCGAAAACCGGGAATATTTATTGGCTAAACACATCACCTGACCAACACGTCACAAGCGCTATCTGCTTGTCTATTGGCCTTTTGACATTGTGATTGACAGCTAATTTGTCGAGTGAGAAAAATTCGTATCACAACACACGACAAAACGTAAAAATAGATCTGATTCAGACCAAGATCCCCTCCCTTTATTTATAAAAGGAATAACACAAGGGAGAATGCGAATAGATTTTTGGACTCTTTAAGGTCATCCGAATGGAGTTCAGTATTCTCCACATCTGACCCAAACTCTGCCTATACCCTTTTTTCTGATCACATTAATACCTTGTATAATCAGCATATTCCATTAACAAAGGTTAAACTAACAAAACACCAATCCCGAAAGCCCTGGATAACACAGGGATTAATTAAATCTATCAAACTTAAAAATAAACTCTACAGCAAATTCCTGGAAAATAGGACAGCCAAATATGAACAAAAGTACAAAATATACAGGAATAAACTTAATCATCTTCTCAGGATAGCTAAAAAACATTTTATAATCATAAATTCAAATCTGTTAAAACCAGCATTAAAGCTACCTGGAAAACTCCGAAAGAACTATTAAATAAATCTAAACCTCTGCTCAATTATCCCAATTCATTTACCCATAACAATAGCAATATCACAAATCCTGAAATGATCGCCAATACCTTCAATGATTACTTTGTAAATGTTGGTACTAACCTTGCTTCTAAAATTCCATATACTCAAAGAAAATTCACTCAGTTCTTAACAGGGTCTTACCCCAGCTCTTCTGTATTCTACCCTACTGATGATAATGAAATATTTGCTATAATAAGAGATCTTAATCCTAATAAATCACCAGGTCCAGACTGTCTAGATCCTTTTGTAATCAAACAGGCTGCAGAGCCACTTGCATCCATTCTTTCATACATTTAAAATATATCAATGGAGTCGGGCAGAGTACCTGACCAACTTAAAGTTGCCAAAGTCCTCCCCATTTTCAAAGCTGATGACAACAAAAAATTCTCTAACTATCATCCCATATCAATACTCCCAATTTTTCTAAAATTCTTGAAAGAGTTGTCTATGTAAGACTCATAAAATATCTTACTAAACACAACATTCTTTCTGATAATCAGTTTGGATTCAGAAAAAATCATTCAACCTTTATGGCAGTTTTGGACTTAATTGATAACCTCTCAAACTCAATTGATAAAAAAGAATTTTCTGTAGGTGTATTCATTGATTTTAGTAAGGCATTTGTTACTGTGAACCACAAAATTCTTATCGAGAAACTTAGTCACTATGGGATAAGAGGAACACCATTACTTTGGTTCTCAGATTACCTTTCTAATAGGAAACAATTCATTAAATTCAATAATATACTGTCAACGCATAAAACTATCGTTTGCGGAGTTCCTCAGGGGTCCATACTTGGACCTCTATTATTCCTTATATAGGTGAATGATATTTCTAACTGCTCTTCCCTTTTAAAAGTAATCCTGTTTGCAGACGACACAAGTCTCTTTTCTTCAGGGAAAGACCTTAATAAACTGATACAGATTACAAACCAAGAGCTCAGTGTTATAGCCACCTGGTTTAAATCAAACAAACTTTCGTTAAATCTGAAGAAAACCAAATGTATTATTTTCTGTGCTAGAAACAAGTACTATACAAAAACAACTGATATTAAGATAGATAACAAACTCGTCGAACAGGTTAGTTCTATAACATTCCTTGGTGTTCATATTCATGAAAATCTTGATTGGAAGCCACATATCAATAGCGTTTCTCTAAAAATGTCAAAATCCATGGGTGTTATAAATAAAATTAAGTCATTAATTTCAGCCACAGCACGTCGATCACTATACTGCACGCTTGTGTTACCATATATAATATTGTAACATTATCTGGGCTAAAACATATAGTACAAATTTAGAAAAAAATTTTAAACTACAAAAACGTATGATACGAATAATTGCTAACGTTGGATGTAGAGACCACACAAAGCCCTTATTCTATAAGCTGAAATTATTGACTGTTTATGACATAAATAAATACCAAACTGGAGCCTTTATATTTAGATGCATTAACTACCCTCGTACTCTTCCACCTATCTTCCAAACCTACTTTGTTCATAATGATGAAATTCATAACTATAATACCAGAACTGCCAGCAAATTACATATCACTCAAGTAAGAACCACAACTAGAAAAATGACCCTAAGACAAAGCGGGACCCTATTCTGGAATTCGCTTGATGACACTATCACGCTGTCAAAAACATTAAAATCATTTCAAAAAAAGCTCAAATATTTATTGTTTGATAAAATGATGAAAAGCTGAATTAGTTTATTTTGGATAAGAAACCCTGCTCAGTTTGTACTCGACCTTGGTAAGACTGGTGATTGGCATTCTCTACAAACTCCCTGGAGTTTTCTTCTGCCAATCTCCATCCATATTACATTTTACTCTTTCCTTCTATTTTATAATTAAATTTATAACTTTTTCGTTATAATATGTATCCGTCTGTAACACTCTGCTTTTAATAAAACTGTAAAATCCATAACCACAAATCCTAGAAAAGACATGCATTTCTTAAGAAAAAGGGTTTCTTACAAAAGATTAAATTAGTTTTTTAATTAAACGACTTTTCATTCTCGTTAAAATGTTAAAAACAGTTAGGCTACCATGATGTCTCACGGCACAATTATAAAGAGGCGACAATTCCCAATGTGAATAATGTTGCATGAAATTTGATTGGGTAGGCAACAATTTATCACTTATTTACTGAGACCGAGGGAAACAGTGTGTTTTGTGGACCCGAGACCATCGATGTTTCCCGAGGCGAAGCCGAGGAGAACATCGACTGTCGAGGGTCCGCAAAACACACTGCTTTCCCGAGGTCTCAGTAAATAAGTGTTTTATTATATATCAATAGTCAAAGAAACAACAAATTAAAGAACAAATGAACGTAAATACATGAAATATTTTATTGTTAAAACGTTATATTAAACACTGGCTACACTGCAGTTACTTAAAGCGAAAGTTTTAATTACGTACTAGGCATGTCTAAAGGTCGCATCTTCACGTGATGGCCCACGTGATTTTTTTTGTTATTCGCCGGTCGATAACGTATTATCTCCCTCTCGCGCTGTTGCGAGGGAGACAGCCTAATTTCGTCACTCTCACGTGATATGTTCTCAAACAATAAAACACTAGAAAAATGCGACTTTGACTATTGATATATAATAATATCACTTATTTACTGAGACCGAGGGAAACAGTGTGTTTTTTGTGGACCCGAGACCGTCGATGTTGCCCAAGGCGAAGCCGGCAGTCGAGGGGCCACAAAACACACTGCTTTCCCGAAGTCTCAGTAAATAAGTGTTTTGTCAAAGTATGAATAGTTCACCGGTTATTGGAGTGCACTTAATTTGAAACCAAAAATGGAATGCCGTAAATGTTTATTAAAAAGTTTAAAAATTGAACTTTGGAACTTCATGGTTGACACGCATGCGTATTACGCCCATTTTATTATTGACCAGTCAATAAATGTTTCATTGCGGACTGGTTGTCGAATATGACGTTTTGTGGACCAGCACGTGACACAGTTTTGACCAATCGGCAAACAGAAAAATTGAACTTTGACACTAACTATATAACAACTTGCATTGTCCCGTGGTACAACGCATGAATTGTTTTACGCGTTTGCTTCGTAGGTATATCGAGTATTAAATCCGTTGGATTATTATAGTCACAGCTGGTTGTGATTACTGCGTCACATGAAAACTATAATCAGTCAAGAAGCTATGTTTTCACCGCTACCGTGCATTCATGGAAAAAGCCGGAAAACAATCTTGCATGTGTAACGTACCAAGCGCTCTCGATTAAGATTCCAAAATCATCTGCGTTGGAATGTAAACAAAGACATATAATGCCAAATGTGCTTCTATTTAATGCGCGATTAATTTTCCAAAAAAACTGAACTTGTGGTTGTGATTGAGCAACATAAATCAGATATTATACTAGTGACCGAAACGTGGCTGACAGACGTTGTGCCGGACCAATCAGTGAACATCGCTGGTTTTAATCTAAAAGGGAAGGATAGAACGATTAGAAGAGGTGGTGCATGGCGTTGCAATCTATGTTAAAGAAACTATACCTCTAAAAGTCCGGTTTGACCTATCTAACGAAGACTTCGAATGCCTATGGATTATTTTGTGGCCGAAATGGCTACCTCGATCGATATCAAGAATTGCAGTTGCATGCGTTTATATTCCTCCATCTATAGATCAGGAGAACTTGAACAGATTTTATAAGTACTTTTGTTATTGTTATGATATGTTGAAATCAGAAAACCCAAATACGTCAATAATAGCTGCTGGTGATTTTAATCTTGCAAGTAATGGCTTCAGCACGAAGATCATTAACTATCAGACAATGCCACTTGAAACAAGACATCAAAATACCTACTAGATATTCGGCAATTCTTGACCTTGTTTTGACGGACATTCATAAATTCTACCAAGCCCCACTTGTACTTTAGCCCCAATTGGTACCTCAGACCACTGTACAATTATATGGTCATCACAAGAACAAATGAAGCACAAGCAAAAGTCAACAAGATCGCTGAAATCCTCGTCACTACAAGCCTTTGAACAGTATATTAGTGAATATAACTGGTCACTCGTGCAGTGTTAATTTTAGGGTGTTAAAATAACACCAAAAAGTGGTGTTAAAAAATTAGGTAAAAAATGACACTACTTTTTGGTGCTATTTTAACACCACTAAAAAAGTGTTAAAATAACACTAGATATGGTGCTAAAACAATACCTATTTTTAGTGTTAAATTAGCACTAGTTTTTGGGGTTAATTTAACACCTGTTTATAGTGTTAAACTAACACCACTTTTAAGTGCTAAAGTGACACCAGTTTTAAGAGTTGATTTAACACCTATAGTGTGGCGTTAAAATAACACCTGATTTGGCAGTGCCAAAGCAACACCTCTTCCTATCAGGTGCTAAAATAACACCAGATTTAAGGTGTTGATTTAACACTTTCAACCAGGCATATTAAGACACACACAAAAGAGAAATATAGGTTCAAAATTGGTTATTATTATAAATTACTCGTTGACAAGAAATACCTTTAACATGCATGAATTTATATGAACTAAGTATTTATCACGATTAATTTCAGAGTCCAAGCTCACTTAAAAGTTGTTGTACAGAAATTTTGTTCTCGGCATCAGCAGGGCGGTTTAAGGTGACAGCTTCTAGATTCTAGAAATGCATAAACACTCGAAACACCTGGAGTGTACTCCATATTTAGAACATGGAATGTAGCAATAAGTATGTGGAATATTTTTACCAGCAAAACGCAAGTAAATTTGCCCCACGGCAGCAATGTACAATGGGTCCAAGGATGCAATGTCACCTGATGCCAAGATTCAAGGGTAGCTATAGGTTGATTTCCTCCCTTCTTCATCAATGGACAATGGGGTCGTCATCCTAAAAGTATTCATTTTCACATTAGTCTATACAGTATATATATTTAGTAATTTTAAATGTTGTCAAGTTCTAATGCAAATGCTCTATTCCGATTGGCTTTACGCTACTCGTTATCTAATTGTCAATGAGATAGCTAGCTAGAGCACAAACCATCTCTTTCTTGAGACAAATAAGCATTGATCACATGCAATGATAGGATAAGAGATGTGCCATCTCACCTTAATATAACACTGCATGTAGCAATTTTAATTACTTCAAAAGGAGTATGCACAGTATATAACAGAGGATATCCATTGAGCAAGTGTCCCTTAACTACAGTATATAATTAATCACTGTTACAGTTCAATTCCATTTTGCCATTGAAAAATCATGTCAATACATCGCCATTTCAAGAATGAAAAACTACTTCATTATAATGTTACCCGTGTCAAATGGGTCATTTGTCCAGGACGGATAAGAGGTGTGCCATCTCACCTTAACAAGTATGTAGCAATTAATATTTTTCAAAAGGAGTACAGTATCTAACAGGGAAGCCATCGAGCAAGTGTCACCTAGCTTAACTATATAATTAGTCACTGACCAGTACAGACTGGCCCGTACAGTCCAATTGCATTTTGCCATTGAAAAATCATATCGATACATTGCCATTTTAAGAAAGAAAAATTACCCCCATTATAGTGTTAACTGTGTCAAATGGGTCATTTGTCCTAGATGGATAAGAAATGTGCTATCTCACCTTAACACTACATGTGGCAACTAGTCTACTTTAAAATGAGAATCTGTTGCAATAAGAACTTAATTAAAATTAGTGTATCTTTTGACATGGTTGAGAAATAGAATTATGTTTGGGGATTTTATAATGTGAACATTATATCATAATCAATATTTTCACTCTTAAATATTAATACTCAGGACTCTCCCATTGATAGGCAAAATTATCTCTGTCATTATACCGTAAACCTCCGACTATAAGCCCCCCCCCCGACCATAAGCCCCCCCCAATATAAGCCAGCCCGGAATATAAGCCCACCACATATACTAACGCTCAATTCATTCCAAATATAAGCCCCCCCCCGAACATAAGCCCACCCAAATATAAGCCCCCCAAATATAAGTCCCCCGAATATAAGCCCAGTAGCGCACTACGTTATTCAACATTTTCATTGTCTTTTAATATAGCAGAGAACGATATTTAAAAACATTGTCATTGTCTTTATAGCCGACTATATGTTACATTAATCAAAGCACGTTATTAATGGATGTTTATTTTCCTGTTTATGACTGACTTGTTTATGTCTGATTTGGTTATTACTAACACAAAAGATCATCCATGTATTAGCCCCCCGTATATAACCCCCCCCCCTTGTATAAGCCCATCAAAAATCGCTTACGAAAGTATATAAGCCCAGGGCTTATAGTCGGAAGTTTACAGTATAAGATCCCCTTGGCAAATTAGATAAAAATTGTCTGGCGTTAGCCAGAATAAAACAATAAAATAAGGTATTTATTTATTTATTTATTTATAATTATATTTATCCAGGATACCCACATCACTAATGTGTTTTTCAGTGGGGTCCTGCATGATACAATCATTAACAAAAATTTACTTATATAAATATATACAATTAATATACAACGTCACGACATAAAGAAACGAATAATTAACTATATCTAGTAAGTACAGCTAAGAATAGTTATATGGTATGGTATGTGACCTTAGTAAAGACTTAAATTGACTTAAAGAATCAATGTTTCTGACGGAAACGTCCAAGTTGTTAAAGTCTTTCGAAGCGAGGTAGGTTGGTTTATGTTTGCCCCAGTTGGTGTTGACTTTTGGGAGATGGAGGTTTTTACACGATCTTGTACTGTGGGAATGGATTCTGCTGTTAGTTGTGAGATTGAAGTCGAAATCTATCAGTCCGTTAGTGCATTTGTAAATAAAGATACAACGATGTTTATATCTGCGAGATGAGAGAGTTGACCAGTGTAATGTAGCGAGAGCTTCGGTTGCCGACGAAAGAGGAGGGAGATCTAGTATTAATTTAGCTGCTTTATTTTCCAAACTTTGCAAGGAGTTCATGAGTGCTGAATTGTTTTTATCGCCCCAAATTACATCGGCATAGTCAAATAGCGGTAGTATTGTCGATGTATAGAAAATCTGTCTTGCATCCAGCGGTAAGAAAGATTTCACACGGCGCAGCAATCCCAATCTTTGGTTGATTTTTCCCATTAATTTCTCAATATGTTCATGCCAGGTAAGGTTCTTGGTAATTGTGATGCCCAGATATTTCAACGATTGATCTTGTTTTATCGTCCGATTGCAAATAGAGATGTTGATGTTGGAAATGGATCTTAGGCGTTGTCTACCGGCGAAAATGATGAACTTTGTCTTGTCATGATTGAGTGTAAGGATCGAGGTTGTTGTTAAGATAACCAGAAAGGGATCGTAGGTCGGAGTTGAGTTTTGACTGTAGATCGGAAATACTTTCTGCAGAGTAATAAAGGAGTGTATCATCGGCATAAAGTATCGACTTGCAGTGGGTCAAGCATTCAGGTAGATCATTAATATAAATAAGGAAGAGAAGTGGTCCAAGAATACTTCCCTGAGGGACTCCGACAGTTACTGGCTTGGGTTGCGACATTGAACTGTTGATCACGGTTACTTGGGTACGGTTTGATAGATACGAGCAGAACCAGTCGAGAACAGACGAGGTAAAACCGATTGTTTTCAATTTCTCCAATAAGATGGTATGGTCTACGGTATCAAAAGCTTTCCTTAGGTCGATAGAGACGGCACCAGTGATTTTTCTGTGATCGAGATTATCCAGTATCTGCTCAGTAAAATGTGCCAGAGCAATGGTGGTTGACAGTTTGGAGCGAAAACCGAATTGTTGGGAAGCTAGTAACTTGTGTTCTTGCAGGTAATTGTAAACTTGATGGTGGACGATTCGTTCTAGTAACTTACTCAAGGTTGGTAGGATGGTGATTGGTCGGTAGTTGTTGGATGAAGTTGGGTCTCCAGATTTGAAAATTGGAGTAACTCTACCTTTCTTCCAGATGTCGGGAAATGAGCCACAGCGTAAGGAGAGGTTGAAAATTTTGGTCAAATATGGTGCGATTATATAGGCGGAATCTCTAAGTAGTTTAGCACTAATTCCGTCCAGACCAGTGGCTTTGGTAGTTCTTAATTTACTCAGTTCCTGCAACACAGACACTTCATCAACTTCTTTGAAATTAAAGGAATGAGGTGATGTAGCGGTGGTCTTAGTCGGTTTGGGTTTGATTAGATCTTTAATTTTGTTCGCAAGCGTGGATCCTATAGATGAGAAATAGTCGTTCATGATTGTTGCGATGGAACGTGGGTCGTTTACCGGGACGTTTTCACTGATAATACAGGAAGGAGTGGTTTTAGTTGGATTGCGAGAAGTGACTTCATTAATTGTTTTCCAAAGTTCAGCAGGTTTATCTCTGTTGTCATTGATCAGATTTTGATAGTAGTTGGATTTACATATCTTAACTTGCTGGTTTATGAAATTCTTAAGATCGCGGTAGGTATTCCAGTGGTATTCTGAATTATACTTTTGGGCATGTTTTAAATGAAAATCGCGTTCTCGCATGAGGTTAAGAAGTTCAGGGGTCATCCATGGTGCTCTTACGATAGATTTTACTCTATTGGTTTTCATAGGGGCGTGCTTATTGGCCGATTCACGAAATGTTTCGCAAAACTTATTGGTAATTTCATTAATATCATTTAACGAGTCAATGAAAGTCCAATCTGATTTTCCTACATCGTCTCTAAATTTGCCTTCATTGTAATGTTTGTAGCAACGATAATTAATGTCCCTATAACATCCGCCAGATTTAGGAAGTCCAGCTTTAATTGTGCAGTATATAAGGGAATGATCGCTGATTGACAAAGGAAAAACTCCGCTAGAAACAACGCGTGGATTACTGTTCACAAAAATCAAATCAATCATTGATTGCGTTTTTTCCGTAATTCTTGTTGGTGACGTAACGATTTGTTCGATCGAGAGAGCTCGCGCAAGTGTTTGCATGCGCAATCTATCCGTTGAGCGTTGTTTGTAGTCGACATTGAAATCACCCAGTAAAACAATTTCTGCGTTTTCTGGAATTTTGGCAAGTTCTTTGTTTAGTTCCTCAATAAATTTACTTAGTGTAAGTTCTGGCGGTCTATAGGCCGAGCAAATAAACATTGATTTCGTACGAGGTCGTATAATCTCAATCCAACATGTTTCAATTGTTTTACTACATAAATCATCACGTGTTCGATATGGCAAACTCTCCTTGACATAAATAGCTGTCCCGCCACCAGCTTTATCTTTACGGTCTTGACGAGTAATTAGATAGTTTGGTATGTTAATTTCTGCATCAGTAACTGTAGGTTTAAGCCAAGTTTCAGATAAGGTAAAAACATCAAATGGATTCTTGCTGATAAACATACGTACCAAATCAATCTTCGGAAGTAAACTTCGTACATTAAGATGACTTACTTTGAGCCCCCTTTTTAAACAACCAGGGATTTCAAACACAGGACCAGGACTACTTTCAATATCACCAGATAAACGTAGAAGAATGATAGCAATAGAAGTGTTTATAAACAATCTTGATCCAAGGAGGAAGTACATTGAGTTTCCTAACGGTTTATGTTTAACGGTTTTTCTTCGCATATTTCCATTATAGACAGGTCTTGAGCAAGCGAGTAATTCTGACACGTACAGAATTGAACTGGTACAAGATAAACATTTCTCCCTTTGCTTTTTGACAATTGAACCATTTAAAATCAAATAAATATACAAAATATTAATAAATTGCGGGAGCACAAAAATCCCCGACTGAACGCCATGATGGCGCGCGTGCGCCCATGCGTATATTTGGGAACATTGCAGCTTAATGGTTAAAAATCAAATATAAAATTCGAGTTGGCAAAAATATTCATGAAACACCAGCTCAGGTCCAGCTGTGTAGTGTATACTGTATCTCATCTCATCTCATCTCACAGACAGTATTAATAAAATAAATTCCATCGTTCAGTAATCAATATAAAACTTTACCGTTTCGGTTTGCCATTAAAATTTAATGAATAAAGTATTGTTGGTCTGTGTTGTTGTGCCTAATTTAAATAGAATGCACAAAATCTTGCATTCCTATATGTATATGATATAGTTGAGGTTGGGCATTTAACAGCCATTTCCCAATTTTCCACCTCAGGTTCTAAAATACCTGTCTTTATAATTGAAATGAAAGCAGTAAACGCAAGATAAATCAGACAAAACTACAGTACTTGTAAATGAAAACGCGCGCAAGTTTTCTTAACAGAGACTGCAATGAGGGTCTCCCAGGGGGGGTATTTGTTCCCGTGTTCCCTTCAAAATTTTCGCTTTGTTCCCTTGTTCCCTTGCAAAACTTAACCATGCTCCCTTGTTCCCCTTTATAAATTAAATTTTGTTTCGTTATTCAGAAAATTTGACAGTTTATCCTCGCTATCATCCATTATGTTAATACATACGTTAACTTTAACAAAATTAAACAGAAAAATACAATCACAAGCCTGCAGATGTTGCTCATTTGAAAAATACAACACTGAAGAAGACTATAATGTTTAATAGTTATATTTGACTTCGTGGAAGTATTGACAGTATTACTATTACATAACAAAAAATAGATCTAATGAACAGCATTTCATTTATAGTTTCTTCAATTGTTCCAACGATTAAAGTACTAAAATATCACCTTTACTAATCATAATATACAAAATCGTCAGTAGCCTATGTGGTGTCTTTCTTGCACGTCTTGGCTTCGTATCTGTTGCACTTTCTTGGTCGATATCCTGGCGCTCTCTAATTTCTCTCGCCTCTTTAATCGTCACAGCATCAACACATTCAATCATTCTCGACTGCTATCTTAGAAACTCATTATCTGTCAGTTCAAGGTTGCTATCTCCTGCAAACGGTTTCCACTTGAGAACCAGCTATTTCTTTCGCATTGACCTTTATAACTCCTTCTTTTGTAAATATAAGTGGATTGAAAGGGTCACCTTCAAAAATGGTGGCTCTTGCTTTCTTTGTTAAAACACTAACGTTTTCTTGTAGATGGTAAATCATCATCCGCCCACAATTGGCGTACGAGGCAAGAAAAACAACGTCCCCAGCGGAATGAAGTCAAGAATGTTGTGCGTGTTGGCATGGTGTGTGTCTGTTTGGGTACCATTTTCTGTAATTTTCGAGAATTCCAAAGGCTCGCTAGCTGGCTGTGCCAGGGCATAGAGATTTATCGGCAGAGTACCCGGATTGTCTTTAGTGCTCATGTTCCGCACGGTATTCTGTGGGACACTTTGACCATACTTCATGCGCCAGTCTCTCATTTGCTGCACTTGTGACTTTGTCAACTGTGCTGCTGAAGGTGGGGCCATCTTTGGTAGAGTTGAATACTTCAAGTCAGATTTGACTTGAAGTATTCAAGTGCTCCTTCATTGCTCGACTGAAGTGAAAGACGAACTGCAACTGCATTGGCATATCACATGCCCTGCCCTCATCTCGGAGAAACAATTCTCGACTACCAGCGTCAAACGGCTTTAAGTTTGAACAACTTCAAAAGCTGTGGATCATACTTTTGAAGCAGACCTCGCATTTCTCACAAAGATTCTTGTTTCGTCTTCCACAACGACTGAAGAAACGTTTCCTTGCGGACCTTGGCTCTGGGCATTTGTTCTAAAGAAGGCTTTGATTTGTTCTATGTATGCACTGACAATCGAAGTCATATACCTCTTCGATTCTGGTGATTGCTGCGTCGATTGTGAAGGGCGTTGCCGTTGGTATCTGCTTTTTCAGGTGCAAGCAAAATGTGACCGAGAAAAGTCATGATGGCTGCTAAAAAATCTGACCAGAGGAGAAACTTCACTTATCATCCTCAAGCAGCCCGTAGAACAGTCTACCACAAGTACACTAGCTGGTTGGACAAATTGGAGAAAACGATATATTATGCCCATTTTTCATCTACAATACATTAGGCCATTGTACCACTTGTATATATTCTAGGAAAGGGGCTTTGTTCCCCTGTTCCCCAATATATTTCGTGTTCCCTTGTTCCCTAATTTTGTTTTCCTTTGTTCCCGTGTTCCCATTGTAAAATTTACAGTGTTCCCTTGTTCCCCGAAAACCCCTGGGAGACCCTCATCTTTATGCTTGAAATATGAATATACTAAAGCCATTTTAATCAGTTTGTATCGCTTCCATCGCACTGATGAGTAAAAAACCTGATACCTTCGCGGCTAATTTGAATAGCAAAGGTGTCAGTTTTTTTACTCAACCTGTACATTGAAATGCTAGTAAGCAGTAGAATTATGCAAATTATATCGTGTTTGCATGCAGGTATTTTGATACACCCTGTATTGCATGGTTTCTTAAGAACGGAGCAACTACATATTATATTGATATATTGCGTGGTTTCTTAAAAACGGAGCGACAACATATTTTATTGATATACATACATACATACATAATACTTTATTTTGACACGCTAGCCTCATCAACATCAGCTGTTTTTCATGAGGGGCGTGTTTTTCATGATATTGCGTGGTTTCTTAAGAACGGAGCAACAGCATATTATACTGATAAATTGCGCGGTTTCTTTAAAAACGGAGCAACAGTATATGTTACTGATATTGTTTGCGTGGTTTCTTAAGAACGGAGCAACAATATTACTGATATTGATATATTGCGTGGTTTTTTAAGAACGAAGAAACAACATAATTATTAGGTTGGTACAGTATATGCGTGGTTTCTTAAGAACGGAGCAACAACATATTATATTGATATAGCAAACAGCATATTATAATGTTTGAAGGCTTACTGATAGGTTCACGATCTGTAAATCATTTTCACGAACCGTAGGCTTCGTACGGTCCGTAAAGCCATTTCACAGTTCGTACGGACCGTACGGATTTGTCGGATCGTGAATCGTCTTAGGAGCCGTACGAACGGTACGATCCGTCGAACTGTTGGTACGTAGATCTGGGCAACAAGCATCTGCTATTGGAGACCACCTATTGTGTTTACGAGTTGATACGGATCGTGACTCGTGTTTACCGTACGTACCAATTTGACATTATCGTGAAGCTGCTTCACGATCCGTATCATGTCGACAGTATTGGATATGTATGGATGCTGCGATCAGTGATCACAATGTAGAAACAGACGACAACAAGAGTCTAAATCACTGGTCTAAATGCCGTAAACCATACCATATATAACGTTTTTTCGGAGTGTTGGACTGTTGGTTTTATTTCAAAATAGAACTTCGTCTATGACTTCGTTGAGAACTTCAAAAATAGGTACGCAGTGCGTACATGTTGCATGCCATCTGAAACTTATCATGCGCTATAGCGTTTACGTAAACCTTTGGTACAACTGGCGTGAAACTTAAAATATTGATCATTCAATAAGTTTAAAGGTAGGTTACAGTCCCTTCTGCGCATATCTGTGATTGTTTTTGCCTGGAGACTCCACCGGAAGTTGGGCATCTCGGTTTATACTCGGTCCAGTCTCATTTCTGGCAATAACACGCGCGTTGTTTTTTTTTTCGCAAGAGAAGGAGTGAAGCTAGAAGTTCCCAAAATATATTGAGCTTTTTTGAGCGACAATCCGTCAAATAACGAGTTTTTGAGGCAACATGACGAGTAGGAAGGAATACCACGCTAGCAGGGATGCTTCCAAAGTGTATCAAAGTGTATCTATTTTATTGTTTTCCTCGATGGAGAGCGTGCCATTTCTGTCTGCGTTTCCCCATGATATGTCTATATCCTCAAGCTTCTACTAAAGGTTTTCAAGAAAAGAATCCAAGAAGGATTGGACGTTTCACCCAAAATAGCTGCTATTCACTCCCTTCACTGTGGATCCTTCAGTGAAATCGCTTTTTGAAGCCCGTCAATCGAGGTTTTAATTACTATAAAATTCTCTTTATTTACTATTTTAAATTTTAATTAATCTAGCTACTTGACCGTGCTTTACTGTCTTTGACTGTCTTCTCATGGACAACTTGTGCTCACTTAATAGAAACACATAAAAAGTTTCTCTGATCAAAGTATATTTTAATCAAAGCAGCTAAATCAGCCCTCGAAAACGAGGTCGGCATTCGCCAATGCGAGGTCGGCATTCGGCAAATTTTTGCCGACGTTAATTTAGCAAAAGTAAGAATTTTTTGGTGCTGATAACGAGCTGTTAAAAAGTCAGCGATTATAAAATTTGATTCGTAGTTCGATTAACTAAACACACTTTGGTGTAAGGTTTAAAAATTGACGTTTAAAAATTAAATTAAATTAGCTCAAGTAACCGGGCTGGCTCGTCTCCATATATAAACACCGCCTAAGGCTAAGTCATTTAGTTTATAAAACATTTTGATCACAGTAACTTATATGATGTAAACAAACTCAACTAATAATTACTAGTATATTTTTCACCCTAATTGTGACTAAAAGCTTGCATATAAGAACCTACAATTTAAGAACCTATCAGGCTAAATGTTTTTATTTAGACACCCTAAATAAGAATTTGTTTAGGCTAGCGTGGTGGTCTGGGGGTTTAAAATCCGAGTTTTCTTTCTCCTATAGATGGATTGCCTCCTACACAAAGCAGTCTGAAACACAAGCCAGTTCATATTGTACTATGATTGCCTGATCTTGTGTCACAAAGAGTGGCACCATCCCATATATATATATTGTCAGAACAAGCTGCCATGGCCTGTTTTGTGACATGAAATCAGACAACACAGTAATACCCTGCATATAATAAGAACCTAGGCTTTTTCCAAGTTAGCCTAAACAGGTTCTTCTGTGAATGGTGCTTACCTGACTGTTCATGTCACAAACTGTAATTATGTTTAGTATATTCAGTATTTTCAGGGGGGCATAAGCCCTTGAGTCATATATACGGTATATATATTCATGCCTATCCCCTTGGATATATGTATGTTAATAATAATTGTTTATAAATTATTTGTATTATCATATAACCCAATAAATCTGTTAAGAAAAAGAAAGATTCGTTGATGTAAATAAAAATTTCATCAGTGTTTCCTGAGCATTCTGATAAGCTCTGATATACAGGGTGTATAAAAAAAAGCGCAATCCTCGACTGAAATGTAAATTGCTAAACAAATAATAGATGAAAACGTTAAAGTTTACATTCATTTTAAAGCGTAGCCATTCAGCTTTCTAACAGTGGGTTGTTTCTTAAATTTAACTCATTGGTTCGCGGGTAATAATACTTTACGTTATTGCGATTGGAGATTAAAAAAATTGAGATGGAATAACAAATCGTTCTCATGAAAATAACTGATTTTTTCATTAAAACAAAAAAATGTTGCATTTTATTAAATGGATTGTAACAATAAGTATAATTACGGCTTTTCTTCCACTATTTTTAACTCAGTTTGAAACTTCAAATGCGATATAATTTTGGCTTGGACCATCTAAGCTGACTGACATCAACTTGCTATAATTTCTGTTTACATGACATCGCAATTCGATGACACTCTGGCTCAGACACCAGAATGTTTTGACGATTTTTAGCATTCGTTTAGGATTTTCAAACAACCTGGTCTCTTTTAAAATACTTTTAATTTGTTCTTATGTGGTTTTCCAGATGTAGTGACGACAACATTAAAGTTTAAAGAAGAAAATTCTAACATTTAAACCGACTAAACAATAACATAGTAAACTTGCATAATTAAACAGCAACTAAAAATGATAGGTTTTACTAAATCTTTTCTTGTGCAATTATTACTAGCATTGGAGACAAGGATACTAGTTTGTTTGAAAGAGAAAAGAACAGGCTATGAAGTAGGCCTAAAAGCGTTTAACTAGAAATAGTATTTCGAAAGTTATTAAGCACAAAAGATGAATTGCGTTTATTTTGATACACCCTGTAGAGCGAAACAAGCATATATTTAACAATTGTCCTCTGTCTTGAAGAGACTGGTGAACTAACGTGATCACTGGATTGACCAGAATTGTTGAAGTTAATATAATTACTATTAGATCATTCAGTGCCACAAGAATATCATCATTTAGTGTCAATATGAGAGCAATATCAATGAATTCATAGTTACTTCCAGTTCATAATTTCAAAACATACATTTTTATAACACAAAAAAGTTGAATATAATCTTAGCGTCTCGTACTCTCGTCACTGTCAATCTATTGAACTCTTCTGTTGTTTATATTAAAACAGCATCCGAACTCGTCTCCATAGCGCGCAAGAGCTTGGACAAAAGCTGTTTAGACGGTCAAAAATTTCGCCCTTGGCTTTGCTACGAAGACAGGAACTGCAGCCACATTCTCAATCACACTTGTTTCGAATTTCGTCAAGCGAAAAGCTTTCCCCAAGCGCTTCTGTCATAATGACAACAACAACACTGGCAACATGTTTTGAGGGATTGATACCGCATTAACTATTTTCATGATGAGACACTCCAAAGGTAAACACAATTTATTCGAACTCACACCTTCGGGATTTCGGTTCGCCGCCCCAGCCATGTTGATATAGCAAGTCACACAAGGTTCAAAGCGGCATCTTTATAACTTTATTCACGATGTTTACAGTTAAATAGTTATAGTATAAGATATCGATTGTGTTATTGTGTACAAAAATTTCCAGTGTAGAAATGTACACGAAATGAAGCGAAGTATTGTCAAACATTGCACTCCTCGGGCACAAATCATGTGGAATGTTACTTTGAACTCGTCCAATACTTCATCTTATATAATTAATATGGATCAAAACAAAAAACGTAAACAAAGCCCGTTCATGCGCAGAAGGGACTGTAACCTACCTTTAAAGGTAGATTGATTTTACTCGTCAGGGGGAGAGTGTTGCCATTCAATTGGTTATTATAAATTAATCAGAGTATCTGCCCATGCACCCTGTTAACCTATTAAGTGGCAATGCGGCATACTCTATTATTTTAATGTGCTGAGTGATTATATTACTACCTGAAATAAACAAGCAGTTTTGTTATTTCAGGTAGTAATATAACCACTCAGCACATCAATTTCACATTGGTACTACCCACACTGGCACATACAGTTTTAGTATTATGCTTGGGATGTTACTCTGAGTGTATATCCATACCAGACAGGCTTGAAAAATGTGCCTGGCCACAGTGGGAATCAAACCTACGACCTTTGGAATACTAACCCAATGCTCTGCCAACTGAGCTATGTCGTCAGGATGGTTCGAGTATGTGATATTTCAGAACTGAGTCTAGTTCCTTCGATATCAGTGTAATCTAATAATCATGATATTTGCTGTGTTGGTGTAGTGTACTCGGTTGAATAAGATGTTTGTGATGTTACTCTGAGTGTATATCCACACCGGACAGGCTTGAAAAATATGCCTGGCCACGATGGGAATCGAACCTACGACCTTAGGAATACTAGCCCAATGCTCTGCCAACTGAGCTACCTGGTCAGGTCGGTTCGAGTATGTGAGATAGTATTTCAAAGGTCGCAGGATCGATCCCACCGTGGCCAGGCATATTTTTCAAGCCTGCCCGGTGTGGATATACACTCAGAGTAACATCACAAGCATCTTATTCAATGTTTTAGTATTACAGTCAAATCCGGTGTTCCGTTGCCGGCAACATTGCAATATTGTCATGCAATATTGCAATATTGATCAGCTGATTGCTCTAGCAAATTGCACCGAGGCGAACAAATCGCAATGTTTACATACAGTAACACGTACTAAACCGTCAACTGCAAAATTCAAAAGTTCATAAATAAATAAAGCCTGATTGGCTACTAGTACAAAACAAGCCAATCAAATGCTTGGCATTGACATTTGGGCGCGACCTCTCGACAAATTGTCAACATGTATGAATTGCAATTTATTTGCGCTGATTGCAATTTCCTGACATACTTCGAAACCCGGACCGGACTCGGGCTCGGACCCGGACTCGGACTCGAAGAAAATTCGGACTCGTGAAAAACCCGGATCCGGACTCGAAAAAAATCCGGACTCGTGTTTAAAAAAACCCGGACTTGACTCTTGAAAACCCGGACTCGAAACGGATTCAAAACATGGACTCTGTGTACGAGGATGGAATGGTTTTTTTGGAAAGGTTTAATAATTAGTAACATGATAAACGATATGGTCTCTTTATATCTTTATCTCGATATTTTTTAATCTTCTACTGTTAACAAAATAATCACTCAGATATACTGGAACCAAATCATTTAGGCACTTATTTGAACTACTAAAATGTATTTATGCATACTTCTACAAGTAGCTATAGTACGTGGGTAGCATGTTGATTCTCCAAATAACTTGATTTATTGTCAAACTTCATTGTCAGTACTGAGCCGCGGTTGTATGCAAGGTATTTGGGGCAATTGATGAACGCATTGCCTAACGAGAGGGTCTCAATATCAAATTTATGCCAATCCACCCAAAGCGAATTTCACTGTCGGCATTTTTAGGCTGCGGGTGCTGCGACACCTTTTTTGCTTCCACTTAAGGTTGCTTTCATTGTGATGTGTTTTCTACTATTTTGATTAGGAATAATTGCGGGTGTTCAACCACAGGCGGCCCAATCTCGCAAGGGTCATGCCAGTATAGACTTATAGTATAAATGTATAATATATTATAGTAATGTATATTATAGTAAAAATATGTCATAAAATATAAATTTTAAAATGAAATTGACTTGCCTATTTGATAGTGTGTGTTCTCCTCGTATTCCTCCTTTGTTGGACTAATATTTTCCGAGACTTTGTACTCGATGTTACTAGTATACATGAAACATGATAAAGGCTAACGATTTCCGATCGTCGATACGACGGCACGGCACTTCGAATCGAAAATTCTCACACTCAAATCGCTTTATTCTCCAGAAAATTCGCCAGCATGTACAACAGATGCCGTTCTTCGAAAATACGGAGATACTTCGGCGAGATGTACAAGTTTCGGACCATATTTTAACAATGGAAATCAAAACCCATTTTATATTGAACTTGCCCAGGCCGAAAATTACTACGGAGAACGCCTGCGCAACCAGGCCTCCTTTACCGTTGGGATTTACAGGGGGGGGGAAGCAGATATTTCATGTAACAGCCAGCCAATCGCAACCGTGATAGCGACTGTTTACATTATTTGAAATTTGATATTCAAAATAAAAACTCCTTCGATCGGATACTGTATAAAACTGGAGATGTTGTCGAAGAAAAGAAAACTAAACGACGGAGATGTAGAATTTAAGGAAGAAGAAATATACAGCGGCTCTTTGTTGGAAAGCATGGTGGAATAGGATACTTTAATTCAAAATATGATCGTTAATATATTAGGGGCATCCTCCCTCCCCCCTGTAAATCTCAACGGTAAGGAGGCCTGGTTGTGCAGGCATTCGCCGTAGTAATTTTCGGCCTGGGCAAGTTCAATATAAAATGGGTTTTGATTTCCATTGTTAAAATATGGTACAAAACTTGTACATTTCGCTGAAGTATCTCCGTATTTTCGAAGAACGGCATCTGTTGTACATGCTGGCGAATTATTTTGGAGAATAAAGCGATTTCATGATCAGTGTGAGAATTTTCGATTCGAAGTGCCGTGCCGTCGTATCGACGATCGGAAATCGTTAGCCTTTATCATGTTTAATGTATACTAGTAACGTCGAGTACAAAGTCTCGGAAAATATTAGTCCAACAAAGGAGGAATACAAGGAGAACACACACTATCAAATAGGCAAGTCAATTTCATTTTAAAATTTATATTTTATGACATATTTTTACTATAATATACATTATTATAATATATTATACATTTATACTATAACTGAGTATAAGTCTATACTGACCCATACCTGTAGATTTTATTTTTGTGGAGGTAGCCAATCTTTAAATGGAGCTAGACTATGCCACATTCACGTACCCAGAGCCCGCCTTATATACACGATCATCAACAGAGCATGACAAGGACGCGGTGTACGAGAATGGATTTGCCTCAACAGTCAACTGCAGATCAAAATTTAGCCTCTGAACGAGAGCAAAATGCCAAGTGTGTCAATGTCCTGTTTATGCGTATATTCTGGATATTTCAGTCTTATTTAATCCCCGAGCCGACGGCGCGAAGCGCCGTGCGAGGGTACTAATTCCCCCCGGCTATTTACACCCGGGGAAACGAAAGCATTAGCCAAGTCTAAAGTTCATCAAATATCGCGGGCGTGGCTCACCAACGAAGTTTCGGTGGGTGGTCATCCTCACTGATCTCAAAAATATGGCGGACTGTCATGAATAGCGGACACGGATTGGTCCAATTTACAGTTTGCATTATAACGACTGCATGACGACAGCGAAACAGCAAACATTTCTTGATTTGATGATTGATAAATTTCTTGCAAATATATCTTATTTTTGCTAGCATTTTTGCAAGATTTTGTAAATTTCAAGAAAGAAAAGACTAAAGAATGGGCTAAAAGAAGGGAGCCGACGTTAACAAAGGTAAGTTTGTTTTAAATATTTATTTTATAATTGTTTTAAAACCCGACGGCCTTTGAGTATATGATAAAGTTCATTTCTTGAGTTTTATTTTAGCAAGATTTTGTAAATTTCAAAACCTTTCTGAGAGCCAAAAACGTCTAAAAACGTCTAAAAGAATAGAGCAAAGTCGCCGACGTTAGCGAAGGTATAGTCGTTTTAAATATTGATGTATTTTTTGTCTTATAATTGATATATTTATAACTGATAGTGGTGGGCGATACGGCGAATATCGAACTAAACCTATCATTGCGTATATAAGTGAAAAAAGACAGCATATAATTTCAGTGTAGTTTTATTAACTACTTTTTCTTTTGTATATTAAAGTATTTAAATAAAGAGGAAAGCAAAGTTATTTTCATGCGAGAATTTGAATTCAGCTTATTTCAAACTCAATGACAATGTTTACCGATAATTCGATAAAAGGCCGTTTAGTTTTGAGAACATTTTAAAACGTTTTGCGAAGCGTTTGTGGTTGAATTTTAAATTAAATTGATGCTTATATTACGTATAATAACATACCTGGCATACATATGTTTGGGAAATTGATAATTTTGTTATTAAAAGTGATATTTTGGGGGAATTTTTCAATTTTAAAACCAGGTTTAAAACTATTCTTAAAATTATCGTGTTACCATGACAACTACTTTCAATTCTTCATAATATTCAGAAAACATAATGTTTTGTCAGTAAGGCGAGGGTTTCTGCATGCATGTATTTTCTAGTAATGTTGATGTTTGTAAAATGTCGATGTTTGTAAAGTGTTGATGTTTGTAAAATGTTGATGTTTGTAAAATGTTGATGTTGTAAAATGTCGATGCTTGTAAAATGTTGATGCTTGTAAAATGTTGATGGTTGTAAAATGTTGATACTTGTAAAATGTTGATGTTTGTAAATGTTGATACTTGTAAAATGTTGATGTTTGTAAAATGTCACAAGAATATGTGCGAGGCTTAAGAGAACGACATCGACAGGAAAAGGGCGAACAAGGGACACATCCCAACCGTGGGGATGCGGTTATTATCGGAAGCGAAGAAAAGAATCGAAATTTGTGGAAGTTAGGTATAGTCGAAGGGTTAATTCGAGGACGTGATGGCGTTGTACGGGGAGCGAAGGTAAAAACAGTGAATGGACAACTCGAACGAGCGGTACAACACCTTTACCCACTCGAGCTCTCTGTTAAGGAACTTCAAGATTAAGGCGCGATGTGGGCGCAGCGACCGCGAAACGTGAATACGCAATAATTGACATAAATTGCGCGTAAGCATGGTGTAGATACAGCACGTTTCAGCGTTAAAATGGGATGAAAATATGACACACCTTAGACGTGTCTAAGGGAACTAGGAACTTTATGTGGTTAAACATGACGTATGAACAGAAAAAATGGTTTCCTTGTTTTAGAGTATAAATATGAGTGTAAAAATATTATATGAATGGATTGGTTGGTTGATTGGAAAGTGTGAGTGTTAGAGTGTATTAGTATGAAATGTATGTAGAATGGTTAGTTTGATTGATTGTAAAAGATTGCTTGAATAAAGAAAAATTGGAAAAAAGGAAATACAGTCCCAGTGGTTTGTTGACTGAACCAGCGAGCGGAAATTTCTTATAGTTTAACCAAACTTGTGCGAAGAAATTACAACAACTGGTCCTTCGAGCCGGATAGATTGATTGAAAATACGGAGTGAATTGAACGATTTGTCGAATTGAGAACTATGTCGGAATTAGCTACGAAAAAGAAGATGAGAGGTGGGCATCGAGGCCACGCGGCGAAGTTAATAAGCGGCAGTCGTGAATTAGTGGAGACCTATGACGGACAACGGAAAAGTGCGGTAGAGCAGGCGAAAGTTGGTCTCGAAGAAAAATTAGAAACATTGAGAGTATTAGATACGGCGATACAAGAGATTGTCTACAGACGAAGCGTTTCTGGAAGAGATAGAAAGCTCTGCGAAAGTACGGGCAGAGATGCAAGAAGCGATCATATTGATCAACGGGGCCCTCACGACAGGAGGACAAACCTTGGTTACGGAGCCAAGCGGTAGTATTTCGAATGTGATGGCGGATCTAGAGAACGGCGGATCGTCGAGCCACGCGAGACTACCTAAACTGGAAGTGAGAAAATTCGACGGAAAGATCCATGAATGGCAAGAGTTTTGGGATAGCTTCAAAAGCGCTATCCATAACAATACACGGTTATCTGACGTAGATAAATTTTCATACCTACGTGGGTTGATTGAGGGACCGGCGAAAGCTACGATTGCGGGATTTTCCCTGACGGCGGAGAATTACGCCGTGGCTGTAGAGCTGTTGAAACGGAGATTTGGCAAGAAAGTTGCTATAGAACGGACTCATGCGAGCCAATTGTTGAAAGTGTCACCAGTGTACGGCGAAAAGGATGTGCGTAGAATATTGCACGACACGGTGGAGACCCATTATCGTGGATTGTGCGCGTTAAAGGTCGACGAAAATACATACTCTGGTATTGTGGTACCAACGTTATTGGAGAAGATTCCAGATTCGGTGAGACTTACTGTCACTAGAGGGGAGGAATACCTTAAATGGACTATAAAAGAATTGTTGCAAGCACTGTTAACCGAGGTGGAATTACGGGAAGACTATAGACTGACGCCACAAGTGAAACCTCTTGCTGGAAATGGAAGGAGAATGTACAATGCGAGTGCACTACAAATGAATCGGAGTCTTGGTCGGGATAGAGATCGATGTGCGTTCTGTATGGGAAAGCATCGCCATGAAGATTGTGCCAGAGTGAAAGATATGAGAGAACGAAGGAACTTGATACGTAAGTTTGCTCGATGCTATAAATGTTTAGAGAAAGGACATTGTGCACGTGGCTGTAAAGTAGTTGTTCAATGTAAAAACTGTAAGGGGGGTCACCATAGTGCTTTATGCGAAACTGAAGTAAGCAGTGCTTCAGAGGAGGAGGGTGCGCAAGTAGGGAATGAGGCAAGCACCCATATAGTTAATGTACCTGCCAGTATGTTAGTTGGGGGCAGCAGTAGGATCGCGTTCCA
>CACRXK020002854.1:513-39987 GCA_902702795.2 Paramuricea clavata | reverse complement strand
TCACTTTGTTTACAATAATTATCAAATGCATGCATGTTTAATTCCACTTTTTGTTGCAAAATTTGAACTATAAACATATTATTAAATTATGTCCAATGTCCATGGTATATCATATATGTCTATGTCTCACCAAAGCCATAAATTTCAGTAAGTTATATTATTACTATATATATATATTATATATTGCAACACGAAGCAATTCCAAACAATTGAATTAGTTAGCGGGTAAAAAACAACTTCAAACTTACTGTGCCCACAGAAACACATGCAGATTGTAATAACTAAAAGTACAACTTGATATATTACACTGTCACACTGTAAAACCGCGAGCCGTTTTAACTTTTTTAGTATGGACACAGAATAAGGAATCTGTTCAACGTTTATCGGTTTATGTTTACAATATTGCAGTGTATTTCCGGTCTGCGCTGATTGGTTGTTATTAATTGACCTGTGACATCCTAATTGAAAGGCGGCACGCAATCATTATAGGGATCCTTGCAGGCTCTCTTTCACCCAGAGAGCCTGCTCGCAGGCTAGGGACGAGTGTTAAAAAGTGCCCAAATTAAGAAATGAACCAAATCACCAAAACGACCACCTCAAAATTAGCAAGTATACAAAGTTTGAAGACATTTACATGAATCACCCTCCGAATAATAAGCTTTCGAAAATCGCGATATTTACTATGAAATGTACTGTAATTTTTGTTTTTGGGACGCGCGTCCTCAAAACAATCTTTTAATCAGTAATTTCACAATATTCATGTAAACGTTTTCAAACTTTGTATACTTACTAATTTTGAGGTG
The DNA here is from genome assembly GCA_902702795.2 of Paramuricea clavata. Taxonomy (NCBI): domain Eukaryota; kingdom Metazoa; phylum Cnidaria; class Anthozoa; order Malacalcyonacea; family Plexauridae; genus Paramuricea; species Paramuricea clavata. Next base: position 39,184 of record CACRXK020002854.1, on the reverse strand, counting down.
GTCTTTTTAGTGATTTGGTTCATTTCTTAATTTGGGCACTTTTTAACACCCGTCCCCAGTCCACTCATCAACTTCGGAATGGCTAATTGGCACTCCTACACTGACCGTTCAAGATTATGTTTCACCAAATAATCACGAGTAGTATTGTTTACATCAACAAAATCCACTATATAGATGTTACTTTATCACATATACTTCTAAATTCTAGGGGGAAGATTCAGTTTTGCCGCGAATGCTGGGCGGCACCATAACTACTACTTAATATGAACATGTTTTGTTCTCTAGAAAGATGTCTCGAATCTTATATCAAATGATTTGATATATCAAATGAACATGTTTTGAATCTTATGTGGGGTAGGGGGCAACCCAGTGAGAGTGCAGTGCAGTCCGGTGCCGCCCACCACAGCCAGAATCATTTGATAAGTAAATTTCTTTCTTCTTATCTTTCCGTTAATACAACAAGCGCGTTATTAATGTAATAGGTTAATTCCCTGTGCAAAAACCAAACAATAAATATTCTATACACCCACCCAGTTTCATCAAGGTGTCGTAGTAACACACCATCACACCAGTTGAGAATTTTCTTGTATGAAGATACAAGTTCGTCATCACAACTCCTTTCTTCTTCACTAGTATCACGACCTTCCTGATAAGATACAATTTATACCTTTCAATGTTGCAATGGTTTCATGGAAAAGAGTTGTTTCCAAGTTTTGGAACCAACGTTGTGATTGAACAACTTCATGTTTCACATCAGAATAAAGCGTTTGTGGCGTAACTTTGCGTTTTGCAACGCTCATTTTCTCTTCCGTGTTGAGTCAAGACAATAACAAACCTGTAATAAAATTACATGCCTAATATTTTGCCGTTTGACAAAATACTATTAATTATACAATTATATACTATTAATTATACAATTATATACTATTAATTATACAATTATATACTATTAATTATACAATTATATACATTTTAATTATATACAAAATTACAGTTAGAAAACGCATAGTTACAGCCCATGTCATTATTTTGTAACGTGAAACGTAAAGTTGTTCATTCATAACTTCGGTTGCAAAACTCGGAAACAACTTTTTATCGCAACCGTGTGGATTCAAATGGTTATGAAATTCAAATGGTAATGAAATTCAAATGGTAATGAAATTCAAATGGTAATGAAATTCAAATGGTAATGAAATTCTAATTACACATGCTTCACTGAATAGAATGTGCTACAAGAAGAAACCTCGACGTCTTTTCAAAGTTATCTTGGTTCTCACGTACCGATGCATAAAGATGTATTTCTAGCCGACAGTAGCTGTCGAAAGTTTTACTTAGGAAGTCTTTTCTTTCTGTACTGTCTGTGTACGTTGTATAGTCGCTTAGATATCTCTCGATACACCTCTGAAAAACACAAGTACAAGCCATGTTAAACTTTCTTCACTTCCTTCTTGTCAGTTTCTGTATTATAATTGAACCACTAATATTAGTGAGCTTTGGTCCTCAAAACTTAGGACTCCAGAAATAAATCCTGCTATATGGTAAAGCAGGAAATAAACATTAAATTTGAGCTAAGAATAAGTACGCTTTACCAAGGAATTCTTCAGAGTTTCAGATAAAATCTGAACATCCTCCTTCGAGTAAAAAATGTAAGAACGACATCTCGGGCTTGCCTAGATAAAGGCATTGAATAGATTAACGTTTTCATAATTATTTTACCATTTTAAACATGTTGGTATAAACTGGCGCTTAAAATAGACAAGATGTGGATACATGCGGTAAGCCTAATGTCAGACAGAAAACGTATGTTGCAAATTACATAAAATGTAGTACCATTATCCAATCAAGAAAATCTAGGACAACTGATGATTTTGTTTGTGGTATGGAGAAGCTGACAGTCTTTCGCTTTCTTTTTGCTGCCTTTGGCTGTAAAGTAACAAAACACATGTCCAGTCTTTCAAAAACACACAAAACACCAATTTGGAACACTAAACGTTGAACACATATAATCCACATATCAATATGTATGACATAAATGTATAAAAATTTCATCTTCGACAACCTATTGCACTTCAAGTGAAGACTCGACCAATCTCTTGACATGGCATACATTTTCTCACATATCCTAAATTTGATATTAACTGAATTACCTGTACTGGGCTTTCTTGTAGACCAGATAATAACCTGTCATTAATTAATTCCAAAACATCTTTTGTCTGTCCCCAAGAACAGGCGCATTCTAACAACGGACCATACACGTCACGAGGTGTTTCATCGTTCATGGAAGAAAGAACTGAGATATAATGACGTCTAGAAAATACAAACGCTTTCAACTTGTGTTTGTATTTCTGATACCAGACATCCAGCAGGCTGTATATTATAAATACAGTAATAAATGTCAATGTGTGCAATGGGAAAAATATTTTCATGAGGTAAAAGATGGAATTTTAATGAAAACCAAATTGTGCAATGGTACAAAACGTATAGTCCAAAAATGCATGGCGGGGACTGCAATGGAAATTTTTGTTGAATATCACGTGATCATAACGAGCCAGTTAAATGACCACAATTTAATTTGGTGTTATGTAATACACATTATTTGTCAAACCTTAAAGATGGAACAAGATTTGGTGAGAGATGAGCAGCCAGTAGAGTGAGGGCAGATTGACATCGATCATCCTGAAAAACAAGTGTATACTTTTAAGTATAAAATAAATAAAAAAAACAACTTTTTCTTTTAAAAAACTGCAATTCGTCCTTATTAACAAGTTATGAATGTTAATTATTCTTACCTCAATGGACTTGAAAAGTTTTGGAATTGCTTTAGCAAATTGTTGATTGAGATTTAATCTTAGTGTTTCTTGGGATGGCTGCAAAAGAAATGCAGAACGTCAGTACTTGTGCTGAAGCTTTTCTGGATTTAGTATAACTGTTAAGTTATAGTTTAACGCTTTAGCATTACCTGTAAGAACGGCCATGTCAATAAAGCCATTATTTAATTTAATTTCAGGCCTTAAAATATCTTTTACAGGACCGTCTGACAAAAATCCGAAGTTTCAGTTTGGGTCAGACATATGTATATGATCAGATGTCTAATGACCATCAGTTCAGTTTGGCTCGGAAATAAGACTGAATGACACAAATGAATATGAGCACAATGTATTATATCGATATGGGTAGGGTACATTTTGATTTACGTTGGACAAGTTGCAGTTCAGTCAGACACCAATTCACTTCGGTCGGACAAACAATAAACCTCAGTTTCACTTTGGTCGGAGTGACGTCGGTTTCCTCCAGACTTGGAAAAAGTATCCAATGTTCCTCGGATCCTAAGTTTGCCCATTTCAAATGTTCCTCAAAGCGCGCAGAAAATATGGGGTATTTTATTTGGCATAAATTGACTACCTGTATAAAAACCGTTTAAAAAAGTACTGTATATATTGTTTTTATATTTGTTTTTACACTTCACTGATTATTGCTTTGCAGTTTACTATAACCTTACTTAGGCTGACTGAAACAGAGCCTATAATAGGCTTTAGTTTGTATTTACCTATACTGTAAAATGGAACCAATGGCTTCTTTAATAGTTTAATAGGGCATACCATCAGTAGATATGTTCCTCGTGGCATATTATCACTGATCTGAAATAAAGACTGGATAACGCATCTATAGTAGACAAAAGTGAAGCCGGAAGTCACCGGCCGCCACCCGATTCTGGGGCCCCACTTTTGTATAGATTTGTATTACAGATGGTAGTTTTTCGCGTTTTTTGCCTTGGCTACGTTTTTGACCGGGCCAGTTTCTCAGTCACAAAGATAGAAGCATACAAGAAGAATTTTGAGCAAAACATTTTGAGTATTATGGCTTTATAACGCCGCGAAACGGGATTTATAATTTTGAAGGAGTGGAGAGCCTCAGACTTTGTTTATCAACACAAGCTCGTTTCATACAAAATCAACTCAAAATATACAAGAATTACTGTTACTGGATGAATATTCTCAGGAAATTTGAAGAAATGAAGCAGCTACACTGTGAACGAAAGCGTACGGAGGTTAGCTTTAAAATACCTTGAGGCTACTTTTATTAAGGAACAGTTTTAAATGTCAATTTTGTCAAGAGCATTCCCCGGCGACTTGTCGAGAAGTTTTATATGTTTTAAAGTAGGAAGGCAAGTGATAATCAAATATTTTTTAATCCAAATTAACAATGACTCAATATAATGTTATTTTAATTCATATAATTATAAAAGTAGCCTCAAGGTATTTTAAAACTAACCTCCGCACGCTTTCGTTCACAATGTAGCTGCTTCATTTCTTCAAATTTCCTGAGAATATTCGTCCAGTAACAGTAATTCTTGTATATTTTGAGCTGATTTTGTATGAAAGTAGCGAAACGAGCTCGTGTTGATAAACAAAGTCTGAGGCTCTCCAGTCCTTCAGAGTTGTAAATCCCGTTTCGCGGCGTTATAAAGCCATAATACTCCAAATTTTTTGCTCAAAATTCTTCTTGTACGCTTCTATCTTTGTGATTATAAAACTGGCCCGCTCAGAAACGTAGCCAAGGCAAAAAACGCGAAAAACTACCAATCTGTAATCTACAATCCGGTGACTTCCGGCCTCACTTTTGTATACTATAGATGCGTTAACCAGTCTTATTTCAGATCAGTGCATATTATCAGCAAAGTAAAAGTACGCATTGTCGCATTGATATTAATGGATGAAAATTCGGACAGAATTTCTTCAGAAATTCATATTTTGGCTAAGTTGTGGCAAACGTATACTGAATGCCCTCTTCTACTTTGCATGAGTATTATTAATACAACTTCATTAAATAATTACGGTACTGTACTATATGCTACTGTACTATTTTGTAATAGAATCCACAGAATCTAAAACTCTTCAAGCTCAATTATATCGGCATTATCTAATGGAAAATTGGTGAGGAAAGATTATTGTTCACACTGTTAAAGGGAGTTAAGTTTGTTTCACATTATGATCTGACACATGATTAGATCCTTTAAAAATGTGGAAAATTCGCAATGTTCCTCAGTCTTGTTACTCAGGCAAATGTTCCTCAGGATCCAGGATCCTGAGATTCCACTTTTTTCCAAGTCCAGTATACGTCGAGCAATTTCACGAATGGGTCGGACAATGTCCGTGACCGACCGATATTTTAAGACCTGAATTTAATGAATTCGTCACAATACAATACATTACTGTATATACTGTCCTTAATATTAAACAACATGCATACAAAACAATATATGTGCGAGTGGGAAAAGAACAGGACTTGCGTCCATGCAGTTGACACCTGACATTAACTAAAATACACAAATTAACAACTACTACAATTTTATTTAAGGTTAAGTACACGAGGATCGTAAAATGATAAGTTTGGAATTCAAAGATTGGATCTAAAAAAGGATATCGAGTCAGATATTTTCGGCTCAGACAGAGACCTGCTCCATAGATTTGCTGACCTAATAAAGTTTCAGAGTATTGCTATTTACCATGAACGAAACACACCTTGTCAAGTTGATCTTTGATTCCTTCCCATACAATAACACAAGTCTCCAAAAGCCCTGCAATGGTTATTGTGTCAATTCCCTTCGTCTCAGTTTCATCGGGTTGAGAACTTGCGTCGTTTTCTTTGTCGACGTCGTCTAAACACACCACCAAAGTTAAGAATTAAAACACTTTATTTATTTTAATGAATGCGCAGGGATTGTGGTTTTGAGCCTACTCACCGGAGCTACAAACAAAGTTATTCGATCAACCGAAAACGACATACTATTCCGTAAAACTGATTTAGTTATTTGCCATCTTAAATCTTGAAGTTACCTTGTTGAAGGATGAATGTAGTGATACATTATAATTTGGTTACAGAGTTCAGTTGTGTTAATATATCGTCCCCTCCCCAACAGCCGCCAATTTTACTAACACAGCCACTTACTCAGAATAATTCTGAAATCTCTGCAGGGTTCGAATATCTCAGGTTTCTCCACAGTTGTAAGTGCATGTACAGGTAAAATAGTTTTTTCAACAGGTAGAAGTGGCAAGTCGCACCTACAAACCTCTAGGGGGACGGGGTATACCCACTAAAAATTTTGAAATCTGGAATCTCTGAAACGGCATTTCCTACATTTTGAGGGAAGACTTAAACTTTTATAGAATATATATTCGCGGGCTGAAGCACGCGTTCGTTCTTTTGATTTGGCAAAAGAAGCCCGACAAATGGCAAAATTCGCACGGTGGTCGTGGAAACGGTCAATTTTACCGGTTACCGCCTGATAAGGAGAACCCTGACATCTTCATGATTTTAAAATGACCGGGGCGTTATACGTTGCTTCACAGTTGCCAGGGCAATATATTCTATCATTATAACCAACATATCCAGCTCGAATTTTGAATTTACTATCCAATTCCCGTTATTTTCTTTGTCTGTCAGAGGAACAAGCCTACCTTGGGTTTCATCAGTCAGTTCTCCATCAGTAGTGGTGCTGTCGCAAGCTGAAGATCTTACAAGATACTTGCATAGGAGGAGGAGAAACTTCACTAGAGAAAATAGACAAATATACGCGCATGTAATCCTTAACAAAAACAACGAACTGAGTATATAATATAGGCCCATTGACACTTGAGATTGTAGGTCTGACGGATACGAAAGAGTGGATGCGTTATAAATAGTCAGATAATGTACACATATACTCAGAACATTCCTTATCTACTCCTCACTCTCCTCGTATGCATGAGAAGAAAATCGCACTAGCAGTCAAGGGAAGCAAAATTAGTTCGGGACATAGCAGGACATATTTTTTTATTATTCATTTTACTATTTTCTCGTATTCTTATTGGTTGAAAGCCTACAGATAATTTTCCGTATCTCGGTGCAGACATGAACGTGACAAATAAATCTCGTATTTGCATTTGAACATGACAAATAAATATCGTATCTGTAGGTGCCCGCGTATTTTTACAGCGGTATTTTGCATGAATTGGAAAAGAGCGGGAAATTTTGAAAAATTACTTTGCTTTGACAATGGCTTCTGCTGCTTCTTCTCGTTTTGCTTCGATTTCAACAGAGCAAATTGAAAAAATAGTTCAAGACAAAGATTCTGAAAATTTAAAGGTTCTGAATAATAAAAGATTATTGAATTCGTCTTATGCAGAATATCAGAATTATTCAGATGTCGGTCAGCATTATCTGTCTCAGCTTCGCTTCAGCAGATAACGCGGACCTCGGTCTGAATAATTCGGATATCCTGCTCAGCCTCACCCAAAAATTCTTAAGTATCTGGAAGTTTTGGGGACAAATGTTCTTCCTAGCTTATTAATATTCTTCCCAATAAATTATTTTCTGTGCCTGTTAGCATCCTATATGTCATTATTTCCAGCTACGTGAGGAGGTCGCGTTAACCGAGTAAAAATTACTAAAATACATGTGGTATGGAAATCCAAGGCAGATGGGTTTTAGTTCAAGATAGCAAGGATTTCGAGACAAACGACTTCGACAATTGGGAGGAGACTCTAATGCATGTATAAGCACTGTACCTGCTGTTGTTAATGACATCTGCAAGTGAGCGTATTGATAAAATTTTCTCGCAGCTTGAGCATTTGCTTTCCATAATCCGGTACAACGATTAAGCTGGAAAATATTGTGGATGGACGGTTTCAAAGTATTTAATTTATAACCAACTGCAGATTATTTCTACAATGTCATTTCGGAGAATGCTAGCTGTAACATTGTCGACGGTTTATGATGACGTCTAGGCAGACTCGGAGTTTATGAATTGAGTTTATTGAGTTTCTCACTCATTGGTGAGCGGATTTCCCAACAGGCTATTGCCCAATTGATAGGGGGTCCGAGACACATACGATTAAACGTCCTTGCCCGAGAAGACGCGAAAGTTTAACCATATACTAAGGTACTGTAGCTCTTTCTGTTAATGCAAAGGTAGCTCTTTCTCCTCAATTATTTTAAAGAATATAAGACCTTGAGTAGAGGTCCGAGCAAGGATTGAACCTACCACGACACTACAAGTGCTGTGTTTCTTTATTGAAAAGCCTATGGCACTCCATTATCTAAAGACTTCTCTTACCAGGTCATCACTTTCTTTATTAACAGGATGGAATGAATTCATCAACAGTTTAACAATCCGTCGTATGACAGGCGCTGATTGCTCCACTTCTAAACGACTTAACAAATGTTCCATGGGCGTGATAGACCAAAACTAGAGAAAGACAGAGGACATCACTTTTATGTGATTTGTACAGGGCTTTTTCAAAATAAGCCGGAGATCCGGCACGAAGTTTACCGCTGGTTACTGTGTTTAGTACTTGAAATATCAATTCTGCTTTCCTTCCTCCACTAAGCTTTCAAAAACAAAGTTATTTTTCCTCAACCTGGTCTACTCTATATCCTGGTTATTTTCGAAAACGACGTGCTACTGTATTGCGTAAAACTGGTTCAGTTATTTTCCATGTTATTTGCCATCGCATGGCCTCAGTTGTGTTGCTATCTAATCAATTTTCACTTTTGTCCAATTAATTTGATGACATAGACGGCTCCTCGCAGCCGCCTATTTTTAACAACACAGCCACCTAATCAGAATAATTATGAAAGCCGTGTCTGTGTATACTGATATATTATGTTTCAGTGAAATTTAATTAAATTACGGATTTTTTTAACGATAGAGATGAAAAGAAGTTATGGAAAATAAAGCATCATTGTTTTGGCCAGACTACCGTATACAGTCGCAACGCAGAAGTAAATAATTTTGAAAATATGTCAATGTTACAGGAATCATGCACAGGTATGGTATTATGTTGAAATAGTCAGTTGTTTCCGTGCGCAGAGTAAATACAACACAGAAGTCAGTTTTCAAAAAAAGTGGTTATTTTCGGCATCTCACTCGATAGAAGTAAAGGTTTTGTTGTAGACGAAAACTTCAACTGTAAATTACATACATTTAGACCTGGTTAGGTTAGGAGAAGCTGCGCATGATGCAACAATATAAACTCACTGGCAGGAATCGAACCTTAGTATATATGTTGTAATAGAAGATATTTATCTTTTGCCTCAATAAAGACCATTATTATACACAGTGTACAATATCAATTTCTGGTTAAACTCCACAACTGGCATCTGTAGCTCAGTTGGTTAGAGTGCTGCACTGGAATCGCAGGGACGCTAGTTCGATTTCTGGCAGAGGGCCTATCACCCTCAAAATTTCTATATTAAACAATTAATATATGAATACCTTTATTGATCTCATTCCTTTCACTTTCAACAAGATATCAAGAAAAGCAATTCTGACTTTCTCGGAATTATCATGTAATAAGTTCTTCAAACTGGGTAACAAAGACTTGAGTAGAGGATGGCAGAGGCGGTTATCCAACACATACTTCACGCCCTGGAATATATCGTAGAACATCATGGCAACGTTATCGAAACATACACGGATTTTCAGATTTTGCTCGGTGGGGTGCCGAAAATTCGGGGGGAGATGGGCGAGGGCGCGCGCCGTCGAGCAATCTGCAGGGGACATGGTTGGGAGTAAGGCAGCAAAGCCCGCAAAATATTTGAGTTTTTTTATCTTATTTAGTTCCAAATCCTTATTTCAATCACACAACTGTCATTTAATCCAACGAGCATTTAATTTCTGGGAGGGGTTACAAATTTCTTTAGTGGGTGCAAATTAAATGGGGGGGGGGGGGTTCGCAACCCCTTACACCCCCCCAGAAATGGATCTATGTATCGAAGGTAGATATATTATAGCGCTCTTTTTCCAAACTCATGTCAAACATGGACGTTAAAGTACAACAGGACATGCTGACTTATATAAAACCATTAATGTGCTCGGTTATTATTGTATAGTGATATAGTGTTCCCGCCATATAAATACCAACAGCGTACCTGAAAGACGGCCACTCTGACAGCAGTTGACGACACATCATAAGCACAACTTTCAAACTACAAAATAACATGTACCATAAAATAACATTAGACGAATTGGTGGTTCATTTATAACTCGTGCCAGGCTCATGCCCATGGGTACGAGTTGGTGTCACAAATTGGCATTTCCACACCCGTACATGATGATGTTGCGTTATTATAAATCCATATCTCATCGCAACCGTCTAATTATATCCTCTATATATTTCCCACTGGTTTACCTTTTCTTCACCACTTCCGACACTTGCATCACCATGCATGGACATGGAGGCTGTGATGAGGAGGATTGTTAATTAATTTATTTCTTTATTTACAAAAATGCCGACTAACTTACAATCTTGCTAACAAGTTCCTTGACAACATGCGCTGGTATCACTTCCCAGAACAAAGTGACGATATGAAAAACACCATGAACTGCTGTAACGCGGACAGTCGGTGAAGGATCATTCAAAAAATCCTAATTAAAAGAAAAATGCCTTTCATGAGAATGCTTTTCCAGTTCCAAGGAGCCATGTCAAAAATTTTCTGACTTACAATTAAATTAAACAACTATAATTACGTAAAAATACTCTTTTACGCTCTGTCTACAATCTATCAATGTTCGATCTTCAATGTTCGATGTTCAATGTTCTTGAACATTCTGAATGTAGGCCAACATTAAATAAGAGGAGAAAAGAATATCATCTTAATTGAAAACATCTAGCTAGCTACATGTATGTAGTAATATCTAAGCCGTCCGTCTTGACACCCATATTGTTTGTTCCAAGAATACGATATTGTTTCATTTCATGTTTGCCATTAAGCGACTTGAGACTCTCAACATCCCGTTATTCAGACACAAAAATGTCTTTGTTAAAATTGTTTAGTTCCGCACGGATTTTTACCCAGTTTTGGAGCTTTTGTGCGTTGATTTAGTCTTTGTAGGCACGGTTTTTGACCGTACAAGGATTTTGTAGATGGAGATTTCGAGTGTAAATTTTATACATTTATTAGACCTAGCCAGGAGCAGTTGTGAAAAATGCAACTATCAGCCTTCTGGCAGGAATCAAATCTGCGGTCCTGCGATTCCAGGCCTCTGCGTGGAAACTGCGCTGTGTCACGGACATGCGTATAAGTATACACGCTTTGACAGATTTGGTGCATAAACAACAGCTTCAGAATACTTACTCCAATGACGTCAAACTGTCGTTGTAACAATTCATCTGATTGGGCAACATTTGCTGTAGAATCGTTCAGAGGAAAAACATCAAACAAAATGGCGGCAGCGTTTGCACGTACACTGGGATTAGCAACCTGTGAAAAATAAACAAATACTTTCATTATTCCTTATATTTCATCACTCCCTACAGTCATTATTACTTATATACCAAGTTATATATATTCTATTGCTCCAACATAAGGAAGTTAACAGGAAATTAAGATTCACTATTAAATGCTATAAAAATAGTGGGTAAGAAAGAGGAATATATCATTATTATCATGTTTTTGCTCGCTACTCTGGTTTATACAAATAAATACAAAGCCCAGTCGAATTGTTATCAAGATCCAACGTTTCGACACTACAGTCTAGTGTCTTCATCATCAGGGGTGATCTAAAGTTGTAATGTGGCTTCTTAAATACCCAAGGGATGACGTCATCTGCCAAAAAGATGCATTATTCCTCTGGCAAATAGGCACCGTCATCCCTATTGAAAGCATGATTACTCATTTATATGCCACGCTTCTAGGCAAAGTCTTTGACCAAATCGATTGTTTGTGGTAATTACTTTAGAGTTTTCCCACGCAATCTCATGTTTGGTGTAACATACATGTTCTGCTAACCAAAATTCGACCGTTCACCATGACCTGCGTAATACAAATTCGACCGGTCATGTTACAATTTGACCGATCATTGATTATGCTGTGCCCTGTCATCATCTGTTATTCATGTTGATGCATCTCGAACAGCTACGGATTCCATGCATTCCTACCGTATCAGACATAAGCGTCCATACATTTTGTGTTGAATTTCTCAAATACTAATTATTTGAGAAGACATATCACTCGTATTCATTTCCTAACCTTACAAGCTCTCCATATGATAGGTTCGTAAAGTTTTAGTAAAACTTTATCCACACCAGGATGCTTCTTTTGTTGATGAAAGAATCCCAAAAGCTAAAAACATACGCCATATGTGAGTTAGTACAAATAGGCCCTTCCAAGGTTAAGGAGGCCATCTTGAATATATTGTTTTCGCCATTAATTGCAAATTTACCTACAGGGAATTCCAGTTTGTTTGCCTGTGTAAATTCACCTACAGGGAATTCCATTGTATTTGCACCCTTTGCAAGTGTGTTAAAATGTGGCGGCGTTAACCTTGGAAGAGTATATTGCCTTATACTGTATTTAGGCTACAGGTATTGAACTACTCGTTGTGTGAGGGGGAGAGAAGGGAATTCAATTCCTGGAGGGATAATTGCTCTCACTAATGTGACTTAATTATGCTGGAAACATGCTTTTGTAACATCCAAAAATTATGCAAACCTTCTTAAGTCTGGACGCCATTGAGTTCCTTCCTGTACGTTGAGCATGGATAGCATGAAACATAAGATCTTGAAGGCAAAACATCTCGATTTTCTGAAAAAAAAACAACAATATTTAATTCATAGACATTGTCAGCAGAAAATCCATATCTGCGCACCACATTGAGATAGAATAACAATACGTTATGTGTTTTCTCAAGCAGTCAGTAATTGGATTGGACAGTTTATTGGCTTTTATTTTCATGCATAATCAACCAATGACAAAGCCTGTACATATAGGAGATGTGGTGGCTCAAGAATACATTTTCATGGAAATTTACACACCTCCGCCAGCCCTGGCCACGTAACAGGTACTGATCTCATAGCATCAGTGTACTTATATATGTAATAACATCGTATTGTATTGTGGGTGAAAAGAAGTGAGTTATAGCAATTATTATACGGTTAGCATTATTTTCCATCCAGCAAACTGACCTGACGTCATTTTCGGAAGATGGAAGAGGTGTTAAATGGCTATGTAACTAACCCAAACCCTACCCCAACTTTAACCCCTTACCCTAACCTCGACCCTAACTCTAACACTAACTCTAACCGAATTAATAAAAAAATCCAAAAAGAAACGACTTTACAAAAACGGTAGGGCGGTTTTATTTTTTTAACAATTATTGAATTCGGTTTTTGTTATATGCAAAATTATCAACGCTTACCTCGATCTTCATAATTCCGCATATCATAAAAACCTTAATTATTAGCGTAAAACTGCATGCCAATTAGAGTTCACTAACTAAGGAAAACTAAGGAAACACATCTTCTGAAACACTATAAAGAACAACTGTTTTTGACTAGAAATACGAACCATTCAAGAACCAACTTGGTCATTATACCCATTATATAAGAATCACTTCAGCGGGATATAAAAATAGTGTTTCTATTACGGAGCAATTTATTTTAAAAAATAAATTAGGATTAATAAGAGGCAACATCCATAACGAAAACTAAACGGAAACGATAAGAAAAGAAAACAACCGCCTTGCTCTCCGGGCAACACCTGCCATGTGTCAATGCCAAATTGTCAATATAATCCCATTTTGCTAGGCCGACATTCTTCAGTTATCAGCAAAAGCTAGCCAAATTTTATCTCAGTTAATCACTCTGGTTTCAACGGTCTTCGAGACAACATAGAAGGAAAATCCCACCCACCCAACCCTTGGATGAAGAAGAAGCATCCCAATAATCAGGAACTATAGAACTTAATTAAATATAAGAAATCAATTGTAATCATATCTTATTTGTTCTGTTTGATCAACTTGTAAATATTTTATACATTCAAGAAGAAATAAAGAAAGCGGGACGGAAAGTGGTGTCCACACGGCCACACTTCGCCCACGGTGAAGCACACACCGGCAAAAGAGAGCAAGGTCCATAACGGCAGGGGCCCTTACCCTCGTCCTGATCTTCGCATCTCTCGGTCACTTCACCACGGGGAAGCCCGGCTCGGACATGAGATTCAATGTCCATAACGGTGAGGGCCCTTACTCTCACCCTGATGTTGTTTCTCCAGCTTTTCTGGGGGCCCTTACCCCCAAGAAACCGCACTTTCCGTCACCCAATTTGGCCACAAAGGATTTGCGTGATTTATTAAGCGGCTTTTAGTGTATCAATATTTTTCCTATTTGGCTTCGTAGTATTTATGTTAGTTTACATACCTCAAGATACAAGTCCTTCGCAGCCCGCCATGCTTTGAAATAAATCTCTCCATACCCAACCAATGTTCCACTAAATATAAAAAAACATTACAGGAATGCATTTACAGTACATCAGACAGCACTTCGCTTGCGATAGTAAAACCTAGTCCGCAATTGTTGAACAGAGTGTGAGAAAGAATATTTAGACCCTGGGTAGGAGACTGAGTCTTTAGTTTATTAGCAGGACCCTGAGCTTGCAATCCCCTGTGGAGGCTTGCTGAAATTCTGGGAAACAACAGCGAATTTTACACGAAAATCCATTTGGAGCCAGTACTACACTCGACATTTGTAAATAGACATTACTGTCGTTAAACTATGTTTGAATACAGTTTGAATAATAAGCTTCCAGCAAGGCAGGTTTCAGCATGGCAGGTTTCAGCATGACAGGTTTCAACATGACAGGTTTCAGTATGACAGGTTTCAGTATGGCAGGTTTCAACATGGCAGGTTTCAGTATGGCAGGTTTCAACATGGCAGGTTTCAGTATGGCAGGTTTCAGTATGGCAGGTTTCAACATGACAGGTTTCAACATGGCAGGTTTCAGTATGGCAGGTTTCAACATGACAGGTTTCAGTATGGCAGGTTTCAACATGACAGGTTTCAACATGGCAGGTTTCAGTATGGCAGGTTTCAGTATGGCAGGTTTCAACATGGCAGGTTTCAACATGGCAGGTTTCAATATGACAGGTTTCAGTATGGCAGGTTTCAGTATGGCAGGTTTCAGTATGGCAGGTTTCAGTATGGCAGGTTTCAACATGGCAGGATTCAGTATGGCAGATTTCAGTCATGGCAGGTTTCGCGATCAGGGAAGAAGCGACTTTATGGTCTGTATTTATCTAGTTTATTTCAACTTGCGTTACAATTTATATATATATAAACATTCTATGACAATTCCATCAATCTTAAACCATCTGCAGTTCTACAACTCTCGATCTCAATGCAATCTGATTCCAACCTCATTCCTCTCCTACATCTACAATTTGCCCCTTTTATCATGTTAGGCGGCGCCTCTAGGCGATCACGCACGCAATCCACAGCCTCCGCGCTTGGCTGCCAACGAGGCATTGTGCTCTTAATTTAGTTCCTAAATAGTTTGTTGGCACAAACAATTAAATTGTGCACGCCACCATCTAAATACTTTATATATCAAAATTTAACCATTTTACGCTGTCATGCAGCATGAATGACTTCCACAACAGCAGGCGCAAATAAACGAGGTCATTTGGGGCAAGGTGCACTAAACAGTATAGCCTATTAATAAAAAAACAATTGGCAACTGGTAATCGCCTAAAGGCGGTCTTTTCAATATGTGGGTATACAGTAGAGCGTTTGCACATGACATCACAGCCGCGATGTCGGAGTTCCAATTCAAAAGAATTTTAATTAAACTCTTTTGTCTGGAACACCAACAAGGCCGCCATGGCTTTTGTTGTCCCTGGGGAATGAGTACAAACGCTCTATGCGCACGTTAAAAAGTTTAAATCCATGTAAATGTTACTGAAATAACTAAATTAACAAAAGGACAGCATTTAGATTAGGCGGCACATTACATAATTCCACATAATTGTTTCATTTCTGCCATTCTTTTACGAGTTAAATCACTAACTAAAAAGACAAATTCTTTAGATCTTATTTTTATACATAAGAAAGATAATTATTGCTTCTCAACGAGTAAGATTTGTCGAAAAATACTGGTCTAATTGCAAACTTTCCATTTTCAAAAAACTGTATCAAGCCACCTTAATTTAAGATGAATTTCCGGTGAACTTTCTCAAGATGTCCATTAGTTTTGATGCCCAAATAGCTTGATTTCTTAAGTATGTTGGTCTCCACACCAGTACTGTACAACGAAAATGATTAAATTATCGTTTGACGATAACGATTTTAAAATCGCTCAGCCGAGTCAAATTATCGTTTGACGATAATGATTTTAAAATAGCTCACTTAAATATGTCGGTGGTTAATGCACGGCGTTATATATCAGTGTTTGTGATACTGATTTTCAACGTAACGAAACACGAAGCAACTGAACGTAACTGCTCTTCGTTCTTGGACTGTGGTGGCGGTGCTAGACCTTGTTGTAGAGTTAGTAACAAGCCTTTGATCCAAGTCTGTAGTGATAACTGTGTTGGCAAAGCATGTCTCCATGCTTATGATTGTGGTGATAATCTTTACAGTATCTGCTGTAAGAATAACGTTTGTACAAACGATATAGAAATGTGTAATTGTAAATCTGTTCATGATCCTATATGCAGGCGTAATGGCAAATATTGCTGTAAAGAACGTTTGTCGTATCGAATAAGAACGTGCAAAAAGAACTGTGAACATCATCCATGTACTAACAACGACGAGTGTGTCAAGGGCGAATGTTGTAATAGTAACAATGTGTGTTCGCCTGATTGTAGCTACCTACGAGAGTGTAGGACTGACTCGGATTGCACCCACACTTTAAAATGTTGTGACTTCAAACCAAGCAACAAAACAGAGTCTATCAAAGCCTGTAAGTATACATGCAGCACGCATTGTGCGACAAATGACGACTGCACAGATCAATGCTGCGGAAGTGATAAACTATGTTTTGATTGTCATTCTTCACCGTATTCATGGACGACGTTTATTATCATCGCTTGTACTATGATGTTTATCATTATTTGTGCAGCTCTTGTATTGACCTGCTACTGTAGACGAAGAGGACGATGTGTGCTTTTTAAACCCAAAGGTAGCGTAGACGAAGAGACATTTGAGTTACGCAGTGAATCAGAAAATGTTTCTCCTGTACAAAATAATCCCTCAGATCAAAATCTTCCCCCTCCTCCATACTCAACTGACGATCAACCTTTTCCACCATCATAGAATCAAGAATTTCCACCAATATACGTGGCACAAGAAACTTAATACGCTCATATATAGATAAAAGGAACGCATACAGCAGCCTTCAAAATCTTTGTATATTACACTTTATAGCATTCAAAATCTTTCACGTGGGTTAAATTTCTCGGGAGATTATGTCGTGAATAGTATATATAGTAAATCTACTTTAAATCCCAATAATATGACAACAGTTGTATCCTTTAAAGGTGATGTAAAGTCCGTAATGTAAACAAACGCTTTGTTTACATTTTGAACTCAGTGCTACAGTTGTAAAATATGATTAGATATATATTATACTGAATTTTTAACACTCTTCTGGTTCGCTATGCTTGTAAATGAATGCAGACTAGAGATTCAATTCAAGAAAGTTCGGAAAGAGAGAAATATTTAATAACAACATTCCAAAGGTTGCTCCCCCACTGATGGAATGTGTTGATGCGCAGAATATATGCGCAGAAGGACTTTACAGCATCTTTAATAGGTACGCTGTTGAGATCGGTCATAATAGTTTTATAGGAGGTCAACCTCTAAGGTCAGACAAGTTTCTTAATATAATATTGCTTGGTTATTACAGCAATATTCCAGTTCAATTCGTTATTAGATAATTCAGATCATCCATATACAGAATGAATGATTTGGAACGGACAAAATTATGCTAATTTTGCCAGACTATAACGACATTAGGGTAAAAAAACCTTTGCTGGAAATGACAACAACAGCTGGGATTGTAAAACTATTTAATCGCAACTATTTAGCCTAGCTATGTCCTATATACTCTTTTGCTTTAAACTTTTTTAATAGATTAGTACGTATATATACATATAGACAAACATATAGGATATTGTTATTTAATCATACACTTTGTATAACTGCAAATGTATATTTGCCAATCTGAAATTCAAGGCATAAAGTACATGGTTCTTGAGCACCTCAAAATTGGCTGTATTTAAATTAGATAAATGTCAACATTTTGTTGGCATCTCACTAGACTGAATAATAGTTGAAGGGTATTGTAGATGGAAATTATCGACTGGAAATTTATATACATTTATTAGGTCTAACCAGGAACAACTTTTAGGTCCCTGGTAGGAATCGAACCTATGTCCCACAGCGACGTATAAAAAGCGCGTAAGTTCGAATGCCGATAATTTTGGAACTAGGCAATAAAACGCGAATCCCAGCGGCAGATTTTTAGAACAATTCTTGTTTTATCTTGTCACGTTGAATATAAATCAAAAAATTAAAACATCTGCCCCCTCGAAGGTTAATTTAAGACCCTAAATTTTCTGTTCAAATGTATGTTTTTACCGGAAGTGGCCTTTCTGTGCTCGCAAGGAAACTACTTACAATAACAATTACGCATTCTGATTGGCTTAGAGCGAAATTGTCAACAAATGCGCTGATTGGTTGAAAACGAAATTCCACCTTGTTACAGCATTTAGACAGTTTAGGCGGCACACTACATAATTCCACCTAATTGTTTGATTTCTGCCACTCTTTTACCCTTAAATCACTAAAAGCCACAATATCCGCCACATTGAAACGTCATTGTTGCCACAGCAACGGCAGTTGTCTAACTTTTGATAAAAATTCCAAACTTTTAGATGTTATTTCACATAAGAAAGATACTTATTGTTTTTCAACGAGTAATACTTGTCGAAAAACACTGGTCTAAATTGCAAACTTTCCATTTTCAAAAAACTGTATCGACCATTAGATTTGCCGCTCAAATCGCGTGATTTCTTAGCGTGACGTAATATTCCTGCGAGACTGGAAGACTTGAACGTCTACTTCCATCAAGACTGGACCATCAAATATGTCAGATCAGAACATGACGTACTGTCGAGTTCACTAATCTCAAAACATGACGTACTTCTGGCTTCAATTTTTATTGTGGCACAGACTATGAATTGCTACTTGGCGCCCCCATTTCCGCCCACGAGCGTCTTTGACGCAGGCTAGCCAGCTAATGGTCTCAGTACGTGATATAAATATGTCCGTGTTTAATGCACCGCGTTATATAACAGTGTTTGTGATACTGATTTTCAACGTAACGAAACATGAAACACGTAATTGCTCTTCGTTCTGGGACTGTGGCGGTAGACCTTGTTGTAGAGTTAGTAACAATCCTTTGATCCAAGTCTGTAGTGATAACTGTGTTGGCAAAGCATGTCTCCATGCTTATCATTGTGGTGATAATCTTTACAGTATGTGCTGTAAGAATAACGTTTGTACAAACGATATAGAAATGTGTAGTTGTAAATATGTTGGTGATCCTATATGCAGGCGTAATGGCAAATATTGCTGTAAAGAACGTTTGTCGTATCGAATAAGAACGTGTAAAAAGTACTGTGAACATCATCCATGTACTAAGGACTACGACTGTGCTGAAGGCGAATGTTGTAATAGTAACAATGTGTGTTCGCCTGATTGTAGCTACCTACGAGAGTGTAGGACTGACTCGGATTGCACCCACACTTTAAAATGTTGTGACTTCAAACCAAGCTACAAAACAGAGTCTATCAAAGCCTGTAAGTATACATGTAGCAAGCACTGTGCGACAAATGACGACTGCACAGATCAATGCTGCGGAAGTGATAAACTATGTATTGATTGTACTCCTTCACTGTATTCATGGACGACGTTTATTATCATCGCTTGTACCATGATGTTTATCATTATTTGTGCAGCTCTTGTATTGACCTGCTACTGTAGACGAAAAGGACGATGTGTGCTTTTTAAACCCAGAGGTAGCGTAGACGAAGAAACATTTGAGTTATGCAGTGAATCAGAAAATGATTATTCTGTTCAATATAATCCCTCAGATCAAAATCTTCCCCCACCTCCATATTCAATTGACGATCAACCTTTTTCACCATTACAGAATCAAGAATTTCCACCAATATACATGCCACAAGAAACTTAATACGCTCATATATAGTATACTTCAAAATAAAAGGAACGCATACAACAGCCTTCAAAATCTTTGTATAATACACTTTATAGCATTCAAAATCTTTCATGTGGGTTAAATTTCTCGGGCGATTTTGTCGTGAATAGTGTATATAGTAAATCTATACTTTAAATCCCAATAATATGGCAACAGTTGTATCCTTTAATAGGTACGCAGTTGAGATCGGTCATAATAGTTTTATAATCCCATATGTATACAGAATGAATGATTTGGAACGGATAAAATTATGCTAATTTTGCCAGACTATAACATCATTACGACATTAGGGTAAAAAAACTTTGCTGGAAATGACAATAACAGCTGGGATTGTAAAACTATTTAATCGCAACTATTTAGCCTAGCTATGTCCTATATACTCTTTTGCTTTAAACTTTTTTAATAGATTAGTACGTATAGATATAGACAAACATATAGGATATTGTCATTTAATCATACACTGTGTATAACTGCAAATGTATATTTGCCAATCTGAAATTCAAGGCATAAATTACATGGTTCGTGACCACCTCAAAATTGGCTGTATTTATATTAGATAAATGTAGATGGAATTATCGACTGGAAATGTATATACATTTATTAGGTCTAACCACAGGTCTAACCAGGAATCGAACCTGTGTCCCTGCGATTCCGGTACCGCGCTCCAACCAACTGAGCTAGAGGCCAGTGGTACCAGGGTACTGCCATGTATACACCGGTTATGAGTAAATATCAAGATGTCTTCAACGTCCGAGACGACTTAAAGTGTGAAACGTAAAATACGTCTCATATAAATAAAGCAGTTAGACAGACGAATAAAAAATTAACGTCACGTCTGTATATTGTACGTCCAAGCTACTGTACGTCTTACAGTAGTTGTATGAAACGTTTAATTCGAGACAACTAAACTTGAACGCATTTTCTAAACCACAGTAGTTCCCAACTGTTCATCTCATATATTTATATTCGTCGCACTTAATATTTGTTTATATCGAGTTTAAAGGTCATGTGAACGAACATTCCAGTGAGATGCACAGGTCAGTGGCATATTTTAGTTGTAAACGACATCATTTCGATGAAATGTGCTCGAGGTGATGTTTACTTTAAAACAATGGTATGTTTATTTACTACCGTTCCTCACTCTTACCATGAAAGAAACTACTGGAATATATAATTGTTCTTCACATAATGACTGCACACACAATAAGTATTGTTGTACTATGAGTTTTAATCCTTTGTGGAAAATGTGCCGTGTGAATTGTGTTCAGAAACTGTGCCGATCAAAGAAGGACTGTGGCGACACTGGCGACGAATGCTGTACTTATTCAAACAAATGTAGCACTTGGAAGCCAGATTGTGATTGTCGGCGAAACAAAGTTTGCGAGAAGATGGATTTATATTGTTGTAAACAAAGATATTTAACTCAAAAGAGTGTTTGTAGAGCTAACTGTACTGAGCAAGCATGTCACGAAGATCAAGATTGTGCTCCAAAGGAATGTTGCAGTAGAACATACAGGTGTACAAAGGATAAGCATACTTGTTTAGAAGTTTGCAACACTAATTCAAATTGTTTCAACAGTATTCGGCCATATTGCTGTGGCCATCGTTACACGACGAGATATTGTTCAAATACTTGCCTAAGTTGGAAATGCAGATCAGATAGTGACTGTGGAGAGCCACAACAATGCTGTGTTGATAATCGTTGCACAAACTCTGATTGCATGAATGTATTATCCTCATTGAAGATAGTTATAATCCTAGCAAGCGTTGTGGTGTTTGCAATCGTTTGTACGGTTGTTTTTGTGACTTGCTACCGTAAAAGAAGAGGACGTTGTGTATTTCTCCAACCTAGGACTCGAGATGAGACCATAGAACTACGTGCAGACACTCAATTGCCTCGTGAATCAACACAAAATCTTCCTCCACCGCCCTATTCCATAGTTGATCAACCTTTCCCACCATCACAGAATCAAGACTTCCCACCAATATATGAGCTACAAGACTTGCCAACGTGATTTGACCAAAATCCGACCAATAACTTCATGAAATGAAGTAGGTAACAAACGTTCCATCTTGAAACTTAATATTTATAACGAAGAGGACACAATATTCAACAGTTTCATGATGAATTTGCAATAAATTCGAAATATCACTGTTGAATAATATGTCCTCTTGCTCTACATAAATATTAAGTCTCAAGATGGAACTCCTATATGCGGAGATTGTTTCCTACTTTGTTGACAACGTAATATACAACATTTTATGTACAAATACAGTACCGCTAATTCTTGGGCTAATGTTGAGTTTACGAATTCATCAGTTCGTAGTATATATTATCATAGAATATAAATTCGTTGAGAAAAATACTAAAATATTCTTGTAGTGTATTCTTATACATTAAAGGTCATGTCCAGTACTTTATGTTTACCTACCTTACAATATCAAGAATCTAAAGTTATGGCGTAAATTTAAGTCAAAATTCTACTCAGAACCTATGCTGAGAACAAATAAACAATTTTGAAATTGACAAAGTATATGTGATATAAAAGCGTTCAATTTTATATCAGACCTGATTTGATTTCTATTTTAGACTATTAATCTCTTCCGGAATTCCTTTGTCCAAGATTAAATGACATTGTATTAGTAAATTACCAATGCAATTTTGCAATATATCAGTTATGTACAGTATACTCTAAAGTGTCGCATTATTTTGAAGGTTACAATTTCTAGTCGACTAGACTAGACTAGACACAATTACACAAAGTTGGTGTAGTCTAATATAACATGTACTGCATCTCAGCTTCGTAGTTTGTTTTTTTTATAATTAGTAGCTAGCGGGTTGCGGGTAAGCTAGAAGAGGATGTGCAGGCAGGCAATTAAAAAAAATGGTGGAAAGATAGAGAATTTGCTGGATTGCCGTTTCCAAATATTTCCTCTTATAATCATCCCCCAATCCCCTTCGTCCCCCGCAGCTTGCGGAGGTAAAGCAGTGCAATGAATGACGCGACCTCCAACCGGACGCAGGTTAACTGGAAATTTGAAGCCCAGTTTGAAGGTCAGTCCCAGTCATTTCACACATGCGAACAGCGCGGTCAATCCGTCAACGTCAATAAGAATTCTTGAAAACCGGCATAATAAATTACAAAAAAGCTTCTCTATATATATATAACAGCGCTCAAAACTTTCTATTAATGCAATCTATTCACGTAAAACTTCCCAGTAGACTTTACGTTTAGTTTTTTCCCCTATTTTTTTCTAATAATTGTTCGCGCGAGAGAATCGCGTGGCTTAAACACGCGGGTCTTGATTTCTAGAAAATGATAGGCAGTTTATTTGAAGATAGCGTTGCAGTTATATTCATGTCACTGGCGGAGGTAAAGACCCTTGAGATTGCGTCGTCCCCTTTCTTGCAGATTTTTCCGCTCCTGCATATATTATTATATTTACTCTCGTGGAAAACGGTCTGGTATGCAGGGTATACAATTATTAACTATATCTTAAAACTTTAAAACTTACATTGGACAGGTAGGAATTTGATTTTTGATGGTCTTGTGAATTTCTTCAGTAAACGTTGGATGCATTCCAAACAGGTAACTTAAAAACTTGCGACCCTGTGGGAAAACAAAAAGAAGATAAAAAGTCATCGAAGAAGTCTGAGGTATTTATTTTAAATGTGATTCCATTGCTGACTGGAGCAGTTCAAGGTTGATGAGAGTCCAATATATTCTCGCCGAAAAAAACTTTTCTGGCTCTTTGAAATAGCTAGCGAGCTCGAGCAGCAGGAACAGCTCAACGTTAATGAAGGTCTACTGTGTTAACATATTACAAAATAGCAAGTTTCCACAGCGAGTAGTTGCAACCAATAAAACATCCTAATACGTCGTACCTTTATCAATACATGCCCTTTAGAAAAAAACATTTCCTTGGCTTTATATAGAAATGCTTTCTCGACTTCGTAATTACAGTTACATGCATGAGTTACAACATGGAAGACCTGTACTAAACCTGAATCACGAAAGCGAGACTATGAGAGACGTCCAGAAGACTGTATTAGAACATAGGCAGTCCGATGGCTAAGCCTGTTAAATATCTCATTAAAATATTCAAACTTTTATTAAAACTGTTAAACATGGCGAAAATATAAGAAAATGTTTCGATAATGCATTTCTGCAGTTCTGGTTGCCTGCTACGCGGACGACAGCATACTAACAAGTTATTCCTCAAGAAATCAAGCTACTTTATATAGCATATAGATTCAAGTGTTATTATTTTAGCGTAGTTCGATAGTTTGAAAGGCATAGCAATGCATCGGTTTGTGATTTTCTTGCAATCTTAGGAATAAATACTGCATAACTTATTAGTATCCCGTGAGTGACGTCGTCCGCGTAGCAGAAACCAGAACTGCAGAAATGCATTATTATCGAAATATTTTTTTTATATTTGCGCTATATGTAACAGTTTTATTAAAAGTTTTAATATTTCAATCAAATATTTAATATGCCTAGCTATTGGGGAGCCTATGGCTATGATTAGAATTAAGGTAAAACTGCACGCTTGCTAGAGGGTGTTAAAATAATGTCTTCTTACTTCTTCTACTTTCAAGAACACAGGATGAATGAGACATTGCAGGAGTGACGCTTTAAGTGAACAGCAACTTTCATCTTCGAAATCCATTAACAACAAAGTTTGACGTACACTCCACAGACGTTTAACATCCACCACCTTAAATATAATTTATTTCGTGTGGTAATTCATTTTGTGTCACGAGACTGTTTTTGTAACTTTACTATAAAAGCTGGAACAGACAAACTTGACTAACGTTGTTTACGTCGTTGCTACCCAATTCAACAACTCACATGCCTAGTTACCATTGTTCTAGTTTATAGAAATATAAAATAGGACAAAGGTAACTAAACATTAGAGTTATGTTCTGTATAGGAGTTATTCACTCATGTAGATAATTCTGAAGCTTAGTTCTCTTTATTCTAATGCGTCTGTAAACTAGAACAATGATAATTATGTGAGGAAGTTGTGAATTCAATTGAGTAGAAACAAACGTTAGCTAAATGTGCCTATTTGTCAATACCTGTATCTTTCTACATACTGCATGTACTCTTCTATTCTGTCTAATACCTGACGATTTTACTCCTAACAACTGCCCCCTTACGAGAAAGTTTAACTCACTAATTTTATACAGTAATGTTCTTGATGTACTGTATGCTTATGGCTC
Organism: Paramuricea clavata; assembly: GCA_902702795.2. Classification (NCBI taxonomy): domain Eukaryota; kingdom Metazoa; phylum Cnidaria; class Anthozoa; order Malacalcyonacea; family Plexauridae; genus Paramuricea; species Paramuricea clavata. Next base: position 13,915 of record CACRXK020002854.1, on the reverse strand, counting down.
TCCCATACTAGGCTTGGATCAAGTCCATCTCTCTGGAGTCGGAGGGAGAGCGCGAGGTACAATAACGCGGGGACTCTTAGAGAGACGGACTTGATCCAAGCCTACTCCCATACAGAATGTATTATGGGACAGCCATAAGCATACATCTACAGTAACTGATGGCTTTGAATGCATTGACATTTGGCTACTTATTTTGAGCATATATGTATTACTGCCTCCCCCTCCTGAAAAAATCCTACGTGCGGCCCTGTCATCAACCCTGTCATCAACATAAATCATTTTCGGAAGAGTTTTTAAACTGTTCACTTACCAAGCCCTGGGCAAGAGCCTTGATGATGAAATATGGTAACATCGAAGTAACAAGCTCATCTTTTCCATCCAAACCAGCAAGAAACCTAATTCAATTCAAGTTATATCAACAAGTGTATATCATAGGGCTTCATCTACATGTAACTGGCTGGATTGCACCATATAAAAATTTCACCTTGTGTGATCGAAATTAAAACCCAAAATTTAATTAATCCGCATGCAAAGTACGAGAGGTAAAAACATTGGAATCTCATTTGCAGAAATCTCAAAATGAGAATGCAGTTCATAACAATTTCAGTTATCTTATATATAGACTTTTAATTGCAACTATGCAGGAGCTGGTTGTATAAAATGTAGGTATTGACTATTGTTAAAGTTAACTAGCTCTTCTAATCCAGCAACGTGATGTAAGAGCTACATAACGCTGCTGTTTGTGCTACACTGGCATCGACCGAACTAGTTGTTGACAGTTAGTTAGAAATCTTGTAAAAAATCTCACCATGTTTCACAAAGATGGGCAATTGAAAATTGCAATTTACCACAACTTTCAGGGAGAGTTAGCATGATGCCTAAAGCAAGGTAAAAACATATTCCATTATGAATAGAAGAATAATCTGTGATTCTGTGTTGAACTTCTTCTTTGTTCTGGCATGAACATACCATGTAACATGACTGCCACTTGTATTAATGGACCGTTTACATTTGGCTCATCAGTTGTGATGGAACATAAAGCCATTGTTGTGATTCCAGTGAGAACTTCATCATGACGTTCCTAGCATTGGAAAACAACACTCTGTCAGTTTTCACACACTGTACAGTAGTCGGGGTATATTGTAGGTAGTGTTGCATGAATAAGCTACAGTTTGCCACAATTGTTTAAACATGTGACATTTTGGGTATACTGTAGGGGCAACTTTTAGGGGTAACTTGACACATGGGCAGATTTAACTCATTGAGCACCAGCACTCTCCCCTTGATGAGTAAAATCATCTGCCATTAGACAGAATAAAATTACTAACGTAAGGATCAATGGGGTGCAATGTAATTTAATGGGTTTACATTTTTTTGCCTTAAATTCCATGCAATATATAGCTTAAAGATGATGTCCACGTTCTGCGCATCAGTTCTGCTCATAACAAAGGGGGATCCCCAAATATAAACATTGCTCAAATTTAATGCATCTTTCGAGCTTTTTTGAATTGAAACGTAGAGTTTATATTCATTTACAAGCATGGCGAACCAGAAAAGAGTTAGATAGTCAGTTAGAATATCATATTTTACAAATACAGCAGTTCAAAACGTAAACAAAGTTCGCACATGCGCACACGAGTGGACATCATCTTTAATTTATAACCTACCAATGCATTCATGGTTGAAAAATTATAATAATTATAATTACAGCTTTGTTGTTGGTTGCCCCACACACACATGTGTGTATACACCTAGTGTATGATACTGTGGCTGCCCTAACCCCCTCCTACCTTCAAACATCCTAGCATATTTTACTAATAATAGAAGTAGATCTCCCCCCCCCCCCTTCCAGAAAGTACAAATTTTCTCCCCAGAGGGAGTTGATTTTTTTGAATTTATGGCCCAATAACATTTTGCACAACAGTTCCAGTGTAAGTTGAATGTTGGTTTTACTTGTGCCTGTGTAAATTAAGCCTAGGATGAACATTTTTATTGTGCTGGCAACACAACAGACCAAATTTCATTGCATTCCCATTGATACCTTCAGCAATCCTTGCCAAAAGTTAAAATATTTAACTTTCAGCAACAATTGCTGAAAATATAAAATTACAACCGATTGTAGTTGCAGCCAATGAAATTCCACAAAGTACTTGACAAGTGGACTGGCTAGTGACAAATATTTGGGGGGCTAATCCAGTGGACAAGTAAAAGAGCTCCAAGTTTACACATTACTGTCGATACATACATGGAGAAAGATTTCTAAAACATTGTTACTTTTGTACAGCTACAAAATAACTACAAATTCATGCATTTTTATATGTAGGTTAGAATCTTTACGCAAACTATATATTTGTCAACATAATATTTTCGTTTCTATCAATCAGAACCACACTTTTGAACTTGTGTCTAAAAGTACTTAGAGTGCTAAATTTTGTGAAGAAATCATGAATTTGCCTCTATTAGTAAAACTTTGGTTTTCCACTTCTCTTACCAGACAAGAAAATCATTGCATGTGTTGCCACTTTCCTTGCGCTGGGAATGCAATCAATTTTGAACTATTGTGTTGCCCGTGCAAGAAAAAATTACATATGTAACCCTACCTTATTATATACTGCAGTACTTACTTTTTTGCATTGTATTAAATTTTGTTTGTCTCAGATTTGCACAATCTAATTTTGCCAACCCTAATGCAATATTTAATTTGGGGGGCGTCTGTGCGTGTGAATTTGAATACAGTGTGAATACAAGTGAGGTACGTATTTACTGATTATTCAGGAATGGCAAATTTCAGAATATTCACAATTAACAAATACCTCTGCTCCAGAATTATCTTGTTGTTCAAGATCAAAAGATGTCAAGACTTGTGTACACATTTCACTCAAACCACACCACATGTCCTCATACTGTTTACGAGACAGAGATTGAATAATCTCAGCCAAGTTAAATGGATCATTTCGAGAATGCTGGAATGTAGAAAAGTACATGGAATTAATTGCAATATAGTTTAGGGGCTAGGTTCATATATTCATGTTGCCATGCATAATGTCAATTGAGTGGGTGGGTGGTTTTTATGTTAAGTTAATAAATCTCTTTCTCAACACGTCCCAGTCTCATCATCCTTGAGAGGTTGACGGCGTGTATTTTCATATCTTCGGTTCAGTGCATCAGTCCTTGAAACTCCCGAAATTTCAGGTCGGCAAGAAATTGCTGACCTAAAAGCGATAATTCTCAATCTAGATCGGCAAATATTTTCAAATCAAATAGACAATATCCAAATGAAAATTTTATTTGCTTGTTGCAAATACGCGTATTTATAAACAGCAATTAATTGCAATCAATGCCAATAGCAAACAAAGCAGCTAACAAAATGTATGAACTCCAATCGAACAGTGCATGTTGTGACCAAATGTTGTGACAGACCGTACACTACTTTATTAAAATATACTTTCGCTTAAATCTTCAAGCTGGACGACTTTAACATGTATGTTTACTTTTCAAAGTTTCAAGTATCACCTTTCAACATTATGAAACTGCAATGTTTACACAAGGATTAAATTTGATTATCGCAAAGTGACGCAAGCTAATGATCAAAACCTGATAATTAAAACATCGTTGAAAATGCATATTTGAATGATGCGTTCGCGGAAAAAAAGGCTGATACGTATTTGAAAGTTAAGGTCAGCAAAATTTTGCCAACCTAAATCTACACATATTGCTTTGCAGGTCGGCATTTAGGTCGGCATTGCCGAATGCCGACCTGAGTTTCAAGGGCTGGAGCATGCTATGAAGACAGAAATACCACTATTCAATTCAGAAATCTCAGGTGAGTGGGTATGTACTGTATGTGTGATAAGGTTGACTTGAAATTACGTATGTGTGCATGGCAACTTCATATTTACTTATAGGACTCCCATATAGGACAACTTTTTGTTGGTAGGGATGCTACTACCTGAAACTTAATTTAGGAGAATTTCAACATTTCGAGCAAAGTCAAAATACTCCATATATTTTTCAGGTAGTTGCATCCCTACCAACTAAAGCTTGTTATTTATATACTACCTACACTGGCACAGACAGTTCAAAATTATCTCGCATATAATATTATACTGTAGGACCCCATTAAATGCCTGACTGCATTCCATGTAGGTCACACCAGAGATTTTCAGCCTGAGTTTTGGCTTTCTGGCAGACAATCACGCCAAGGTTGCCACACAAACAGCACTGCGCAAAGCCAAAAGTAAGGTCAGAACCTGTATAGTTGCCTGGTCAATGGCCTCCAATTCTCGAAGTGGTTTATGCCTGTAGTTTCTTTGTGGTATTAAATTGTCAGGTTATCAGTTATATGTATATAACTAAGTTTATATTTTTTCACCTAAATGGCCATAATGGCCTGGGCTCAGCAGTCAACATGACCATTTGACGTCTGTTGGCACACACCAACACAGCTTCAGACCATCTTCGATGCTCAGTTTTATGGCCATTCCATTTAATATGTGTATATCCACCCTATTGAGGGGTTCGGATATCCAATGGGGGAGGAGGGGGTCTTCATCTAAAATTTTCCTGCGGGATAGCTTGAGAGAATTTTTTAAAAATGGCAAACATAAGGTATTTTAGTGATCAATGTGGCTATTTGTACTGGAGTACAGCACCTGATTCTTACAATAATTTTGTAAATTAGTAATATAAAATAGGTTTTTGCAACAGCTTTCAGCGATCTTGCTGGTAATGTATTCGGCAAAGGTATTGCATGCTTGCAAACCAAAACGAGGTCAGGTTCGGTTTAGTTTTAGCCATCGGTTTTCTGCTTGACTTAGACATTTTTCTTGAAATATTTAAAATCTGCAGTATAAAGAGCAAATCAAACTCGACATATCTGTTCCAGTACGAATAGCCACATTGTTTAGCGATATCCAAGAGGGAAAAAGCAATATCCTAAAGGAGAGAGTAAGATATCCTATGGAGTAACTTCCACAAATTGAATCCAAGGGGGTTCCAAAATGTTTATGTCCTAGGTAGGGGATTATGAAGGGACCCTTCAATGGGGGGGGGCTATATTAATATGGAATGGCCCAATGTAGCCTGGCTGAAATGGTTTGAATATCGAACAGAACTGCCTCGTTCTTTGATAAAACCCATTGTTTACCCAGAGGCCAGAGCAACTTAAATTCACGACTTCGACTATCTCAGGACAAGATTATATGGGATTTTAAAGAACGAGACAGTTCATAGTCATAGCTTAATCTATGTCAATTTTATTTTGGCGGTTCGACTCGTCGTCAATATCTCAATCATAAAATGACATAATGTAGTTGTGATACAAACATATACGAACAGTCTACATAAGAAATATGCAACTAAGCTTAATACATACATGAAGTTTGATAAATGCAAGGAAATCACCATGTTTATTCTCATTTATCACGGCCAAAAATTCTTCCCTTCGTCCAGCCATCTTTGTTTTCAACCATTTCCCGCCAAATCTATTGTTTATGAAACACTTCATGTAATATATGTTATATATCTTCAGCACGCGGGCGGGATGAAGGGGCAGGCATGAAAAACCAGTTCCGTCCGCCCTAATTTGGCCGCCCGCAACTCCACCCCCACAAATGACGGCTGCTATTGCGGGGAAGACTAAGGCCAGGCCAGTATGGAATGTAAGTGTTGTACACCGGACATGTCCGGTGCACAGCACCCTTTATTGGTGCACAATCTGGTGCACAAAATTTTACAATAGTAATCTGTGGTGCACATCTGGTGCACACATAACAAGTTAAATAAGGGTGGCGCATAATTCAGGATTCTCAATTAATTTCCTTAAATAGATTTAACAGCAAAACTTAGTAAAACCCATTTCTGGAAAGTACCTGGAATGCATAGACCTGAGTGGGGTAGGTTTTGCTGCTTTGGACAATATATTAAAGATCCCAGAAAAAATGTAAATTTCGATTTTATAATGTTGTTTTCACACTTTTCTTACCACCAGAATTGTGTAAAATCTTCTGCCAAAGTCCAGAAATTGCATTTCAGAGACTTTAAATTTAAAAATTTCCCGGGAGTACATGCCCCCCTCCCAGTATTTTGTGCCTTCGGAGCTCGTCTCATGCCTTCGGCAATCGACACAAGACATTGACACTGCGTACATCCAGCAGTCGTAATTCGTAAAGCCTCAACATGAATGTACTAGGTAATGACCCTGGCTTGCGAGGTTGAATATCAACTTGATTTTTAATTTTAATATGTAACCTATGATTGAGGCCGCGTGTACGCCATCGCATTTTTAATTCAAAGCTTATAAACAACCTCGTACCCAGTGCTTCACGACTTGCCAACGCATGCAACGCAGGCAGCCCATTCACGTACCCAGACTCCTTCTCACTCGCGGTCAACGGAGTTCGACGAGGGGCTCTGGCCAAATCCATATCAAACTGGCATCTGATTGGCTACAACGAAGGTTATTGTTCTAATACCGGATATATTCTTTTACCATGTTTTTATGGTATCCGCTTTTGGATTTGACCAGAGCCCCTCGTCGCACCGCGCGTAAGAAGGGCTCTGGGTAAGAGAATGCAGGCAGCCATGAAGATGTGGGCACCAGTGTCACAGAATACTACACAGAAGTCCATCTCCACTGTTTTTTGCGTAAGCTCTATTCGTAAAACACAAAACAAAAATCCCCCTGGAAATACTAAAAATGGCGGACGTCCAGGGGGTGACTGCTTCTGTTCACGGTACTTGCCGAGTGACGAATCATGACGAATAACGCTTTCGCAAAAAAAACAATGGAGATGGACTTCTGTGTAGTATTCTGTGCCAGTGTAGTGGGCACAGATCATGCATGCTAGATCAAGGGTAATTACATACTGAGGTCTCACTTCTGCGGGAAAACCACCAGGCAGTTTTTACTGCGCATATCTGGGGGCCATGTTCTTAGCAAGTGCCCTAAAGACAGGCATTCACCCCCCTGGAACATTAAATTTCAAAAAGTTTTTACTTTTAAGAACATGGCGGTATCTTGATAGGGCAATTGCTAGATAGTATACTTCAAAATAAGGTTTCCGTTTTTATATCAATTTTTACTGATAAGTTAGGGTTAGGTTAGGGTTTAGGTTAGGGTTAGGGGTTAGGGTAGGGATAGTATTAGGGTTAGGGTTTAGTTTTGAGTTAGGATAGTTTTTCCTACGTTATAATAACGGAAACCTTATTTTGAAGTATACTATCTAGCGATCACCGTCTTGATAGGCGTTCGGGAGGGAAAAAAGAGTGGGCAGAAACAAATTTATTCAACTTTTTCCCATTGTGCCCGACTTACCTAAAAAATGTTCTTTGTAAACTTTCAAAAATTGTTGTCGACGGGGCGGGGGTGGGGTTGGGGGACATGCAAAAACTATTTCCGTTATGTGTTCTAATTTTTCATTACATATACTATCATATTGCATATTTCTTCTTTTTAAATTTATTTCCCCCCATCTTTTTCCCCGACTTATGTTTATAATTTGCCCGACTTCATTTTCGACTTCATCTTCCTCGTAATTGAAGGGAGTAATTCCAGGCACTCATATAGTCACAGTTATTTTATTAACCCCCTAACTCGTAGACAACGAGACATGAATCTGGTTGTCGACACATGCATGGTTGCCGGTATCATACTCGTTACAACAGAGTACGTAGTTATCTTGGTATTGTACTAGTATAAATCTAACAATTTTGTCGTGTCAGCATGGAATATTTCCACGTGAACGCGATTTTATGGAGCACACGTCTCCGCTATCTGATGATGTCATGTATGAGGTGATTAAGGAGCGTCTTTTTAAAAAGAAAAGTCATTATATTTATTATGTTATCAAGAAAATTGTAAAGAACAGAGAAACAAATATCCGGTATCATGGCATATCCTTTGTCTTAGAGTCAAAGACATTATAATCATTAACCATATATGAAATAAAATCAAGCTTGGAATACGACCAAACGAAATATGTATTGCTGGAAAACGGGGAAATGTTTTTACTTATAAATCAACGAAGCAACGTGACGCCGTACGTTTCATCTATCATACATAAAAAGAAGCCGACGTAACGCTACACAATAAAAGTCATTTGCAATAAATGATTAAACGTCATACTATTGAAATTCAAATAAGCAGTCAAACCTGGTGTTGAAGCTGACAATGCATCGTAATACAATGCGAATATTCCGTAACGAGGTTTGAATCAATATCAATATAAATTTTATTCATTTCAGCTCGAATATATACGCGGTATAACTGGGTGTTATGAAGAGATTTTCATTTAACGGTTTTCTAAAAGAAAGAAGCGACAACCAGGAGTATGAAGTTAAGGTTTTAGGAAGTGTGTTATGTTCTCATCCAGGTGCCGAAGAAATATGTCGCGCCATGGGGGAGAAGTATACAGCGAGTCGACAAAGAAAGATTCCTTGTCAAAATATGATCGTTACTTCAAAAGGAATACAACTTGAAAAAGGTCTGACTGGAAGTGAAGGCTCAATGAAGAAATTCGTGATTGAGAGAATCGTCTATTGCGGAGTGGACAAGCAACATCAAAAGATATTTGGCTTCTTTTATCGAGCACCTGATAATTTATATGGCGGACTGGACTGTCACGTTGTTGAGTGTCGCTCAAGGCAAGATGCTAAACACGTCGCTTTAAAAATTTCTGAAATATTTCACCAAATGGCTGAAGAAAAGCAACAGGACAGAGGGGAATCTTCTTTAACACAACTAAATAATGTTCGTGAACGGACAAAATCTGTGTCGATGGTGCAACTACATTCATCAATTGAAAGTTTAATTGAAAATCCCGACAGCTGCCCAGCTTCGCCTAAAATTGAACAACGTCCAAATTCTCGTAAACTGAATTACTCTGAATTACAGTTACATGGCACTAAATGTGAAAACAGTTCAGGTTATGGCGACTCTTCAGATGATTTAACGGACAAAATTAGCTCGAAAACAAAGCGAAGAAAGCGCAGAGCTTCGGGTAAGGCAGTTCAATTAAACGATAGTAGGCGGAAAACTTCACAAACAGGACAGGTGGAAATGGACTATGTGAATGGCGAATGGTGTAGTTATATTGAGCGAAATAATACTACGTCTACTTATAATCCAAATGTTGAACATGAAACACTTCTCTCAAGCGAAGTTAAGGAATGGAGGACGTCAAAAAAGGACAAAAACGACAATTCATATCAAAGCAAAATTACGGTAAACCAAGAATACATGAATATGAAAAAATTCGCACTTAAATGAATATACTCCAGAGTTTCCTTTTCTAAAAACAATACCAGGCGATAATTTAAAAAAAATATATTACAAAATGCGAAGATTACATCTTGAAACTCAAGTTATGAGTCAAAATAAGACGGGAATGAGTTTTCGATATATATTAATTAATCAGTTTGTCTGATAATAATTTTAAATAAAATCGACATGTTATGTTCACATGTCTTGAATTTCAAGTAATCAACATGCTAACGTTCAGATTATTGAGTTTTGTTGTATATTTCGTTTTCCGGCGCGGAATGGCAGTGCCAAACAACACAAAGGACTTAACTACATCCTGTATTGATTTAAATTTTACTTATATTCTTTATTTACTTAAGAGCATATATGCAGATGAATGTTTTAGAAATAATTACTTTTCAAAAGATCTGTAGAGTGATAAGGTGTATATGGATCGTGTTGAAAACACCACAGTCTGGCTATAGACAATGAAAGACAGGAACGGACAGTGGAATTTGAAGTGTCTAACGTGAAAACTTACATGGAATTATATCTATATTTATCTGTTGCACGTACGGTTAGTTGAAACCACGCAGAATTATATAACAATTAAATCTCTTCAAATTCCGCTTTTAAACCTTTTGAAATTTGGCAAATTTTCCGGTGTAACAGGAAATATGCCCGCTACCCCCCCCCTAAAAATGCACGCCCCCTAGGCAAATTTCCTATTCGCAAATCTCCCCCCCCCGGCCCTAACTTATGAATATGCATATATAGAAATGCTTTCAAAGATTTTTGAACTGCATGCATGTATAGAGGCATAATAGAAGTAAAAAGTCTCCCCCAAAACAATTTCAACACACTTTATAAGAATTTCTCCGTCCTTGTAGAAAGAAAATAAAACTTAACGAGAATACTCTACCTTCAAGTGCCAAGCGAGATTCCCAGTGTTTATAATTATATCTTCTAAAGAAAAACGAAAATTTCACAAGTTAGTTCAGCGATGAGGACTGTCACAATTTTAATGCTTTCACAATCACAAAGAGGGGGGATGGGGGGGGGGGGGGGGGGGGTGAGAGGAACAGGCGAAGTTCAGCGATGACAGCCTTCTTGGTAGTTGATGCTCTCACAAATATGTCGATGTTTTGTATGTATTATAGTCACATTATTGAGTTGGGCGGCAAATTTTTCTCAATAATAATTTCAAGGTGTGTTAGAACTCGGTTATTGTTGTCGCTGGATTAGACAAACGGCCTATTATATTAAATGTTAATATCACAATAACCTGTGCGTAGGTAACACTGTAGTCGACTGAAAGTATTCGTTCGTTTTCCAAATAAATATTCATTAGGAAATGCATGTCCCCCAAAAAGAAATGTATATAGCTCTTTTTGTTTGGAAGTTTCTATGTTTTTAAAAACCCATATTATTAGTATTTACAGCGACATTAGCTTGTACAAAAAGGGCACTTCTCATCACAAAAAAGGGTACTTCTGGTCCTTTGAATAAATTTGGGGGGGGGGGCACGTGCCCCCTGTGCCCCCGGTTCCTACGCCTCTGATATTCATGTTTGATTCAGTATAACTTAAAAATTAAAAGAGCTATTACATTTAGTCAAAAAGTGTTTAGTTCACTGAGGTCTAACTTTAATTTTTGGTATTTGTCATGTGTATTTTAACATTTGCCCAAGATATTTGTGTTTGAATATAAGTAAACATTTTCAAAATTGTCGAAAATTAGCACAAAAACGGCCTATTTAACTAATTTGACAACCAGTAACACAATAATATAGTGATATCTTCGGGGGCAATTTCCTGGCAGTCTGACAAGTAAACGGGGTGATTCGCCTTGCCCCCATCCCCCCCCCCCTTCTTCTCACTGTCGCCGTGCGATTTTTTCTTTGGGGCTACTTGAGGCATCAAGTTTGGAATGTGCCACATGATCAACAACCAAATTAATTTTTTAATAAGTAATGTTTACAACATGAGCGGCCGTGTTGCATCAGATATACAAACTCGAGCCGAAGGCGAGAGTTTGTATATCTGATACAACACGGACGCGAATGTAATTTTAAAACGACTCATCTTATGAGTTCATTGGCGAAGTAATTTTAAAAAGAAACGTTGTCTAAGCCGAGAAAATCAAAGTTAAAGTTTATGTAAATCAACATAAATCTGTATCACATATACAGATACGATACGCTAATGATTTTTCTTTGTGTTTTCTTCATGAATTATTAATGAGTTTTTTTAATAACTTTGTTAGAATGTTTGCCTCTAAAGCCGTAGGCTTATCAAGGAGGATCACATGAAATTACATTGTTTTTTTCAAGAAGTATTTACAAGTTTATAAACACAAAATAACAAGAGACAACCAACAACAGAAAAAAAGAGATAGTCACAAAGACAATTGAAGAAACAGACTAGGAGAATCGACGAGCGTGCAGAATATAACGTTGACGTTGTATATACAATACCAAATAGCACACAATTTTCTTTATAACTCGATCAGTTGTATAGATCCTTGAAATAAACTTAACCTTCTCATTGTTACTATTCACTTGCCAGTTCTTGACCGCCACAAACTTGTGCAGCAGAGGTAAGAAGATTTGTACGTTGAGCTTCAAAACGGGGACAAGATAACAAATAGTGTTTATAACAGTTTCTCTTTCTGAACCAACACACATAAGGGAGAATTACTACAACAATTTATGCTATATAAATAACCATTTAGAGCACAGTATCCTAATCTTAATCTTGTATGAAAAACAGAAGCTTTTCTCGAAAGTGAAAATTATGCCAGTTATCATAATGAAGTGAGTAATAAAGTTTAGTTACATTAGCTTTAAAATTGTCAGACCTTGCAAGTTAAATTTCTAACATCAAAATCAACAGAGTTCCATAAGAAAATTGTTGAAGGAAAGAAAGACTTCTCAAATTTTTCAGTTCTATACTTTGTAATATTTTGAGCAGTTTGTAAAGGAATATAAAATCTTTCATTCACCAATTTCGGCAAAAAATCCACTAAATATGGAGCAGTATGTTTGTTAACTATCTTAAAGAAATGAGACAGTTTATGATTATTTCCTCTGATGCTCAGCTCTTCCCAAATAAGTTCGTCCCGAAGGCTTTTTGAACTAGTACCTAGCTGCTATATCCCCAGTAACGACTTTAGCTCACTCATATTAAACACTTTCAAGTAACTCGCTATTTCCAGCAGAACAATGATCCCATATAAGATCCCCCTCCATAATTGGACGTATCAAACTTGTATACAAACAAACAAGAGTTCACCTATCAATTTTAAACCTTAATGACTTTAACAAATTGTAATCGTTTATAGGAGGCCTTTTCATAAATTGAAAATATATGACTGTTCCATGACATATTATTTTGAAGAGTAAGGTCAATGGATATAAATATCAACTCCTTCGACATCACACCCTCCCATTGACAGCACCGGGTTATTTAGTCTTTCAATCTCTCTTATTTGAAAAAGTCATAGATTGGGTTTTAAAGCGGTTCACTATCACCAACCACCGATCAGACCATCGAGAAATCTTTGTTAAATCATCATTTAAAATGTTTGTGTGATGTTACTCTGAGTGTATATCCACACCGGGCAGGCTTGAAAAATATGCCTGGCCACGGCGGGATTCGAACCTACGACCTTTGGAATACTAGCCCAATGCTCTTCCAACTGAGCTACGCCGTCGTAGGTTCGAATCCCGCCGTAGCCAGGCATATTTTTCAAGCCTTCCCGGTGTGGATATACACTCAGAGTAACACCACACAAACATCATTTAAAAGTTGACCAGAATCCATTGGATTATCGACAACTTCAAAAAGAGTTGTATCATCAGCAAAGATGAACGGATAGGATTCTAAATCATCAGTCAAATCGTTTATATAAAGTAAAAACAAAAGCGGTCCTAACACCGACCCTTGAGGAACCACGGAACCAATATTTTCCCACTCAGATGATTGCCCTTTTACAACTACACGTTGCATTCTATTTTTTAAATAGCTTTCAAACCATTGTAAAAGCAGGGCATTTTTTTAAGAAATTGCAGCTACTGGGGCCAATTCTCAATGAGGGCCTTCCCCCCGCATAATTTACAGTTAAATCTGTGCATAGGGACGGCTTTGAGGGGGGGGGGGG